>JARHVA010002481.1:1720000-1902500 GCA_037957365.1 Torreya grandis
GTAGTTATCCCATTCCCCCATCTCCAGCCATGTATAGCATCCTGTGAGACCCTAAATTTAAAGATCCCTCCTAGCCCTTCGGCCATAAGAATGAACAAATATGGAGAGAGCGGGTCTCCCTGCTGAAGGCCTCTAGAGGCACCAAAAAGCTCAGAAGGTGCACCATTAATAAGAACTAAATATGAGGGCGTGGTGACATAGCTTAGCACCCATCTAACCCAGTCCTACTTAAAGCCAAACGCCAAAAGGATCTTACTCAAGAATCTCTAGCTAGCTTTGTCATAGGCTTTGGCAAGATCTAGCTTAATAAACATAGCTCTTTCTTGTGAGGTGCTCATAGAGTGGATAGCTTTCGAAGCGGTCACCACTCTGTCCAAAATTTGCTTGCCTACCACATACCCTCCTTGTTCCTCTGAAATAAGGAAAGGGAGCAGCCCTTTCAGTCTGGATGAAATAAGCTTAGAAATGATCTTGTAGACAACATTGCAAAGTGCAATGGGTTTATATAACTCCAACCTGTCTGCCTGCTCCTTCTTTGGGATTAGCACAAGAAACGTAACATTTAAAGCTTTGAGCATTTCTTTGCTATGATGAGATTCCTGTATCACATCTATCAAATCCTTCTTAATGATATCCTAGAAGTCCTGGAAGAATTCAGTCGAAAACCTGTCTGGCCCAGGAGCTTTTCCCCTCTTAATGCTGAATACCACCTCCTCAACTTCAGCTATGCTAATTGGGCGCATAAGACAATCATTCATTCTCTCATATACCAATGAGGGAATACAAGATAAAACTCTATTTTTAGTGCCGTCATCTGGGATCGGATCACTGGTGAAAAGCTTTGAAAAGTGCTGAACAGCTTCCCTGTGGATAGCCTGGGAAGAGTTAAGTTGAGTCCCATCCTGAGTTATCAAAGTAGTGAAAAAATTTCTGTTACGCTTCGCTTGCACTGAATGATGGAAAAAGGCCATGTTCTTGTCTCCCTCTTGTAGCCAGTCGATTCAGGCCTTTTGTTTCTAGAAGATCTCTTCTCGAAGCTCCCATTCTGCTAAGGTATTTGCAGCTCTAGCTTCCTCCAAGCGCAGGTCTTCAGAGAGACCCCTATCTCTTATTTGCCTTGTAATGCCGTCAAGCTGGTCTTGAGATTTTTTCTTCATACATTGTAAATTCCCAAATCACATTCTGTTCCACACCTGTAATTTTATTTTAACATACTGCAACTTTTTAAGGAAAGAATACATGGTTGTTCCATAAGCAGGCCCTCCCTGTCCCCACTATTGTTTAATAAGGTCATAAAGAGATGGGTCCCTAAGCCACATCAATTGAAACTTAAAAGGATCTTTTTTGGGACCACCGATCTACCCAATGGTAAGCTTGATAGGCCAGTGATCAGATCCCCTCCAATCCAAGATCTCAGAAGTAAGAGTAAACGCACTGGATTGCCAAAAACAAGAAATTAAAAATCTATCTAGGTGCTCAGAGATGGCAGCATTACCTGATCTTTTGTTGCTCCATGTGAATAGGCCATTTGAAGGTTTCACATCCGAGAGGCGAAGCACTTCCACATTATGCCGAAGGCATTTTGAAGAAGGGCCAAGATGACTCATTCCACCTTTTTTCTCCTCCAAGCTCATGACCGCATTAAAATCACCAGCCACTATCCACGGCAAGAATGGATAACATTTTTTGATATATCTAATATGCTCCCAGAGTTGCAATTGTCCTCCAATGTCAATAGGTGTGTAGACTGTGGTTACCAGGCACATTTCACTAGTTTCCAAAGAAGAAGCAACTACTGACAAAGCTGATATGTTGGAAATCTAGTGAAATGTGAAGTAGGATGTATAAACCCTTGAAAGCCAACCTTCAAACCAACCTTAATCAAAGGTCAAGTCATTCTCTGGATACCTTTACTAATCCCCCCTCCACTATATTTTTTGAGAAAATTACCACTACAAAAATAGAAATGTTTCCTTTTGTGAGGACCTCTCCACCTGCTTTGCTTGCTTTGATTTTCTTGCTCCCAACTCCATTCTCTTGAAAATTTTATGAATAAATTAAAAAAAATTATTCTATATTTGGACAAAAATAAATATCAAATTGATCTAATTCTATAATGGAAATGTTGGGATCTACTTATAGAATTAGCTTAGACAAACCTTGATTGCATACCAATTTTTTAGGTTTCATTATTTTTTATATTAATTCTATTTATTCTTTGAAGTTGATGCGTATAAATGTTACCAAGTTTTTAACCAATGAATTTATTTATTTATTAATGAATACAAATTAATGCTTATAACCCCTTAACCATTATAATTGGCTATAATAACTAATGAAATTTAACTATGCTAGTGGGCATAACTTGTATAACATTAAAAAAATGTTTAAACTTAAAACATACATAACCTTTGCTCATGTAATGCATTATTATTTATATATAAAATATAACCTTTGCTCATTTAATGCACTATTATTTATATATAAATAAAGAATTTTACATTACATGGAATAACATCATTCAAAATTAAAAATATGTTTGGGGTTCAATTGGGACCAATTGAGTCTCTAGTTAAACCAATTATTCAATTAGTTTAATGAGGGATGCAATCTCGTCGAATTGAACCCCATGAACTTAATTGTAAATATATAATGTGATTTTTGGGATGAATTGGCTTCAATTAAGTCAATGATTAAACAAATTACACAAATAGTTTAATTGGGTATGGAATATGGGCCAATAGATCCATGCCAACCTAATTATGACTACCTAATTTAATTTGGATCTCAATTTAACCCAATTGACTCCTTAATCTAACTAATTACTTAATTTGTTCTATGAGGGATGCAACTAGGGAAATCAAGCTTGGATAATTCGCTTCTGACCATCTAATGTAATTTGGCTCAATATTTTAATTTTTAATCCCTCATCAAACCAATTACTCAATAGGTTAAATGGGGGATGCAATTAGAGTAAATTTAATGCCATTAATGTAATTGTACTATTGTCATCAAATTGTGCACCCTAAAACTCTCTATGAAGCTTCTTCAATTTGATGTAACATTGAATCATCTCTCAAGTTTTTGGTAGCTTGTAGGAGAGATTAATCTCTATAATTGAAAGGGTTAGCTCCATGAATTATTCTCTAAGTATCTATCACCTATTTTAATGCTTGTTCATAAAAAGAGTTAAGAGTTTGCATAAAATGGAAACCACGCTAGAGAGGTGATCCACCGAGAATATATTCCATTGACTATCACACTTATACTAAGTAACAATGATTTCTAATAATAATTACATGAATTGAAATATCTTAGCATAGTATTTCAATGTGAAGGTAACATGCTTGAGACAATCAATAAGATACTTGACCTAAGGGGTAGATTGTACACCATAGTTACAATTGCATACTTGAAAGAGAGTTTAGTGAATTTAACACATTTCAAATGACCTATTAACATTAGAAACTTTATTCAAACATGAAGGATAAAGGGATTAAGGATGATGCTATCACTTGGCTCCACTAGACATCACTCACATACTCAGACAAAAGTTCAAAAACTCAGAATTGGTCTTGTATTCAATGTTCAAAATTAAAGTGCAATGCCATTTAGAAGGGCTTCACCATAACAAAAAATGTGGTCCTTACAATAGTAAAAAATGGCTCAATTTATAAAAATTGAAGTGGAGTTTTTCTGAAAGGAAAGTAACCTTCAATAAAGTTGAAGTGCCCCTTTATCTTGAAAAAGTCCTTCCAAAAAGTTAAAACATACCATTCAGAAAAGTCGTCACATACCCTTCAGAAAAGTTAATGTGCCTTTCAAAAAATCTATCTCAGACAAAATGTTTGAAATAATTCCTTTGGAAAAGTTGAAACAAACCCTTTAAAAAAATTGAATTAGACATTTGAAAGGAAAATACCCTTCAGAATTTTTATTTATGGCATCTTGCTTGAAAATTTCCCTTTGAATAAGTTGCAAGTGTTCTTCGAGAAGTTTGTCTTGGACAAATTGTCCAAAAGAATTTGATACTTTCTGAAAGATAACACTTAGACAAAAAATAAAAACCCTAAAAGATTACAATGCATAAGCTTTAGTAAAAGATTGAAACCAAACTTTTTGAAAGAAATGACACTTAGTATATTTTTGTTGAGGCTCAATGAGAAATACTCCTTTTGAAGGAAATTTTTGAATACTGTACTTGGCCTAATTTGAAGATGCAAGCTTGGAAGTGAAATTTGACCAATATTCTTTGTGATTCCTAGGGATGGCATGCATATTATTCCTAATATCAATTTCCTAATCCTTCCATTGGGAATGGAGTCATACATATGAGCACTCAGATTGACATGAATAGACCTTGGATTGATTGCAAAATAGCTAACATTACACAAAACAAACAAGGAAAGAATAACACACATAAGACAAAACCAAAACATAAAACAAAGACACACTTGTGCTACTAAGAACTTAGGGAACATAAAGCAAAATAAAGTAAACATGCATGTGTTTAACTAGGACACTTAGGAAAAACAACAACTAAAGCAAAACTAGATTAAACACATACACTTATGATACTATTTAAAAGATAGACCTTCAAGGACTAATAACAAAACTTTAAATGTATCCCATTCAGAGGGATAGGTAATTCTTCTCCATTCATCTTAGTCAACTGAAAGGAGTTGTTTTTATTGCACTTGATGATGATGTAAGGGCCACTCCACAAAATGTTAAACTTTGTATGTCTTCCCAATTTTGCTCTATCCTTTTCCCATTTCAAAACCAAATCACCTTCCTTGAACACTCTTGTACTTGATCTTTTGTCAAAGGAATTATTCATGAGTAATTGGTGGTATTCCATGGTCTTATGTGCATTGTCCCTTGCTTCTTGTAGTTGCATTAGTTCTATCAATCTGACTTCCATTGGAGTATTTTCTAGTAGTTCCATCTGATGTGCAAGTCCTAAAGAAGGGAGATCTTGAGAGATGGACAACCTAGCTTCTCTCCCATAAAAAAACATAAATGAAGAGTTACCAATTTATCTCTTAGGAGTGATCCTATCATCCCATAAGGTTGTCTTCAACTTGGTGTGCATGCTATTTGATTTTTCTCAAATGTACTCTTGATGATCTTGATGAGGTTCTTGTTAGTAGACTCAGCTAATCCATTACCTTGATGGTAATAGTTGGATGAGTTACTCAAGTAAATTATATTCCTATTTTCCCACTCAAAAGTTTTAGCACTCATAAAATCAAGTATATTATCAAAAATGATAGTATAGGGAAATCCAAATCTTGTTGTGATACTCTCATAAAACTCCAAAATTGCATTTTCATTTGCCTCCTTTAATGCAACACCTTCTACCCACCTTGTGAAGTAGTCAGTAGAAGTCAATATCCATTTGTGTCTAGTACTTGATGGATGGTTGATCACATCAATGAAATCAAGGCCCCAATGCATGAAAGGTTGGTCTACTAGGACATGATTCAACGGAAGGCATACAAGTTTTTGTTTGCCTATAAAGAAGGCACATTGAGGGCACCTCCTAACCTAATAGTAGTAATCCTTGAAAAGGATAGGCCAATAATACCCTACCCTCATTATATTTGCAACTATTATTTTTGGGGAAAAATAACTTCCATCTACGCCTTTGTGAAACTTTTCCACCAAGATGCCAAACTGATCATTGTCAACACACCTTAGTAGTACACCATTCACATATTTTTGAAAGGGAATACCATCTACAAGAAAATAAGGAATGGTTTGCAATCTAAAATACATTATTTGTGACTTAACCATTAGGACAATCACCATTTTTGGGGAAACCAATGATGTCTTGTGCCCAACTTTGAATTAGTATGTGACCAGCTAGTTGGGGATGAGCTTGATTGACCAAGACTTCTTCGCTTGGACCTTGAATATTTTAAGCTAGATGTACACACAACCCTTTTCCACTTATCAATTTTTTTACCTTGTTATCAACATCATACTCCATTACCTTTGTGATACACCGAGCTCTCTTCTCATTGAGGTCTTTGCTTAGGAGGAACTCTGTAGTGCTAGAATGAGAGACCATGACATGTATTTTGTTATTTGAAACCATGTGACTAAACTTTTTCAAACCTCTTATCACATATAGATCTTGCTTCTAAATAAATGTGTATTTGACCTCATAATCTTCCAATCCTTGACTAAAGAATGTAATGGGTTGTTCAATTTCCTCATCATTATTTTGCATAAGCATAACTAAGAATGTGTCAAGTTTGGCAAAAGTGTAGAGTATGAAATCATTGGAAAATTTTGGGTTCAAGAAAGTAGGAGATTGGGTAATTGCTTGTTTGATTGCCTCAAAATTGTTCTTACCTTCATTTTTCCAAGCAAAAGCTTGGTTCTTCTTGAGCATGGTTTGTAATAGGCTTCACCAAAGTAGTAAATCCTAGAATGAACCTTCGTAAAAAGTTGATCTTGCCTAAGAAATTTTTCAAAACTTTCTTGTGTAGAGGCAAAGACAAGCCTAGAATGGCTTCAATCCTTTTAGGACCAATAAACAAGCCTTATTTTGACACAATGTGACCCAATAATTTGCCTTCATGAACAACAAAAATACTTTTTTTTGGATTAAGATAAACTCCAAAATCTCTACACTTGTCAAATACTTGCCTTAGATGTTTTATGAGGTCATTAGCATCCTTGGAAAAAATAGTTATATCATCAAGGTATACAAGCAAAAACTTATTGATCAAACCTTTAAAGGCCATGTTCATTGCCATTTAGAAGGTAGAACCAAAATTAGACAAACCAAAAGGCATATTTATATATGAATAATTTCCCCATTTTATGGTGAATGATGTCTTGAACTGATCCTCCTCATTAGCTAATATTTGGTTATAACCTAAATAGCCATCAAGTAGTGAAAAACATTGAGAGCCTAAAACCACTTGCAAAATCTGCTCCATGGAAGGTAGTGGGTAATGATATTTGAGTGAAACTCTGTTTAGATTCCTAAAGTCCACATAGAGTCTGATCTCTCTACTCTTCTTTTGAATAGGTAAAAGGTTAGCTACCCAAGTTAAGTGCTTAATAAGAAAAATAATCCTATACTCAATCAATTTGGTGAACTCTTTTTTCATTAGTACCTCTATCTTGGGATTGATAAGCCTTTGCTTTTGCATAATTGGTTTAGCTCCAAGATCTAACTCAATGGTGTGATGAGCTAGACCTAGATCAAATCCTTTCAAATCCTTGTATTCCCAAGAAAATATATCATGAAATTATTTACAAAATTTAATGAAAGCTTGTCTTTCAAAAAGAGAACATATCTTACCAATTTTTAGAAGTTTGTCCATAAATATCAAGATCCTTTCATAGTTATCTTCCTTTTTAGACATGCTTACCCTTTCCTTCCTTATTTTATCATCTTCATTGAACACATTATCCAAAGTAACTATCCCCTTTTGTATCTTGTTGTCTTCAACTGGATAACTTGTTCTTCATATTGATTGTGAAGCTTCTTTTGATTTTTTGAAGAAAATTTTGCTTCATTTTGAATGAAGTGTTCAATGTGTTTATCAATCGCAAACACTTGCCAAGACACTTCATTATATGGAATAGAAGGTCTCACAATGAATTTAATGCTAGGTTGGTCCTTATCTTTACTTACATCAGCAATTATATCAAAGTGTGCTCCTATCACAACCAACCTGTCAACATGTTCATTTGAGTCTCTTAGTATAGGTTGGATATTGAAAGCATTAAAGTCCTAAATTAGATCCTACACCCTATACCTGTAAGAATTAAGAAAAGGGTTCTTGTCTATATATTGGTTTCTCACTTGATGTATAATCAATTCACTATCTCCATATAGCTTCAAGTTCTTGATTTCCTTTCTCTTTGCCCATTGGAGGCCATGAACCAAGCCTTCATATTATACAATATTTCAAGTACAACTAAAATGGAATCTATATGAAGAATAATATTGGTTCTTTGAAGGAAAAACCAATATGACACCAGCTCCTACCCCTACCTTGCTTCTAGAGCCATTAAAAAACATTTCCCATATCTTTTCAAGTTCATGATCCTCATTAGTGAGTGATGGTATAGGAATGTTCTTCTCATACATACAATATAATCCTAATTTAGTTTCTTATATGAATGCATAGGGGTAATACTCATAATTTTTAGTACCATACTCATCAAGAAAGAGGTTAGAAATACCTTCAAGGGGAAAAGATGTTTCACCACTAATGGCACCTTCTTCTTTCTCACTAATCATACAATTCTGGTTTGAACTTGTCTCCACATATGGTTCAATGTGGAACCTTTACAAGGGACATGTTATTATATTTAATTTAGCTCCATATATTATTCTAAAATATATAAAAGACTAATTAGCTGCAAGATACCCTCCAATCTTAGCTGTGAAATCTTTTGACAAGAAAATAGAAAAATTAGTTGGAAGATCAACCACCACAATGTCTTGTAGGATGGGGAAACTTGGACAATAATGTAAGAAGACTTTAAAACCTTTAACCAACCCCACCATCTTGGCTGGAGTTCCATCAATATGCAACACACCCTTATTATGAGGCTTATATTTTAGTCCCAGTTTATCATCAACCACTTTAGGCATAATTATGGTACTAGCTCCACTGTCCACAATGCAATTATGAACCAATTTGTCTCCCACAATGAGTGTGAGGTAAAAATGTGGAGGATTTTCAGATTTTGTGGATTGTTCTAGGACATAATTAGGTGTGTTAGTAAGGGCTTCACCATTATGTCTTGGAACTTGAGGGGCTACATAAATGTTTGAGAGTTGTTCTTGTAAAAGTTCATTTTGGCTAGGTATATGCAATACTTCTCAAAGAGAAATGCTTGTCTTGGTATTCTTCAAAGAATAAATAATGTTTAGAGAGGAAGTATTCACCTTGTATTATATTCTTGAAGGTAATTAATGAGCTTGAACTTATTATATTAGAGGTTTGGCAACCTTACTCACATTCTGACTTTGAGGAGTAGTGTGACTAGTAGGATCTATTACATTGGTGCTTGGACTTTGTGACCTTGGAGAGGAACTAATTGGAGTCAAATTTGTTGCTAGAGTATCTCCTAAAGCCCTCTTTTTATCCCATGTGTTGGTTGCAACTGATGCATTTTTATTTAACACATAATTGTCTTCTACTTGGAAGTTCATAAAATCAATACATTAGCTGCTACCTTCTCCTTGAACATCTCTTTGCATGAGATTCACTTCTTATGATGTAACATAAGGAGTAGTTCCTTATTGAGCTGCCAAATATTTATTATCTTCTCCACCATTATGCATAAACTGACCTTGATATTACCCCAAATAATTTAAATGTTCTTTTCCTTGAACTAGATTGGTGTGGACTAGAACAACAGCGTTTGTGAATGGAATGGAATTAGGATTAGAGGCGTTGGGTTGCCTATTGAAACATTATTGACCTTGTCCTCTTCCTTGGTTATTGTATTGGGATGGAGGTCTATATCCTTGTTGAGGATAGTATTGAGGATTGGGTGGAGCACTTGCATACATTTGTGCTTGCTTGAGTTGGGCTTGTAAAGACTGAATCATCTCATCCTTATCTATAACATCATCTACCATATTGGGAGTTGTTTTAGTTTTGACATTGTATTTGTAACTTGTGATATGCTTGGGGATTCAACTAAATTATGAGACAACAAAGGCATGGAGACTCTTAGAGGTAATTTCCTAGCTTGTATCAAACTATTTTCAGCTTCAATGGCTATCTCATATGCCTCAGGGAAAGTAAATCCTCCCATTGATTACAACATTACTATTACAACAATGCCAATAGCCTTAATATAGGTGGGGAATACACATATTGTAGGAGGCCTCATAATAGGTGGTAGCCTATGCCATGTTCTTTGAATTATCTCAATATAAATCTCCCATGGATTCATTAGGACCTCTCTTTATCATGTTTAACTGGTGAATTAGTGAAGTATGGTCACTCTTATTTTTGAACCTATTTACCAACAAATCTCCAAAGCCATCCCAATTAGTAATATAACCATCTTCCAATGTCCTATACCAATCATGTGTCTTCCCCTTTAGAGACATGGAAAGTAATCTAATAACTATGTTAGCTTGGGTGATATTGTGGAAATTGAAAAAGTTTGAAATATCCCTAATATGCTCAAATGGGGTAACATGACCCTCTCCATTGAAATTGGGGATACTTTTGGTAGAATTGGGAGGAATAGGATCATATGCAATAAGGTTAATTGGATTTTGGGTGTTGAAGGCTGGGAAATGATGTCTTCTAGCCATTTTTTCTTCTTCTTGATATACTATTTCTTCAATCTCCTCTTCTTCCTCTTCAAAACCTTCTTGTTCAGGATCTATAAAAGTTAGGAATGGTTTAGGGTGTTGTTCTTCAAAAGGAGTTTTAGGCTAAGGGACTTGATTAAAAAGCCTACTAGAAGATGATCTAGTGAGGAACATGAAGTATACTATGGAAAACCTAATCTACAAATAGAGGTTATCACTTTTTGGAGTCACCAAATATTGGATTAAGAACACTTTTTCAACCTTGGACTTGTCAATACCAACATTCACCCTGACATGTAAACAATTAGGAGCAGCTATCCCATCTGACATGCCAAAATTGTTGTCATCAAATTATGCACCTTAAAACTCTCTATGAAGCTTCTTAAATTTTATGAAACATTGAATCATATCTCAAGTTTGTGGGAACTTGCAGGAGATATGAATCTCTAGAATTGAAAGGTCTAGCTCCCTAAATTCTTCTCTAAGTATCTATCACCTATCTTAATGCTTGTTCATGAAAAGATTTAAGAGTTTGCATAAAATGGAAACTACTCTAGAGAGGTGATCCACCAAGAATATATTCCATTGAATATCACACTTCTACTAAGCAACAATGATTTCTAATATTAATTCCATGCATTGAAATATCTTAACATAGTATTTTAATGTAAAGGTAACATGCTTGAGACAATCAACAAGATACTTGACCTAAGGGGTAGATTACACACCATATATACAATTTCATACTTGAAAGAGAGTTTAGTGCATTTAACATAGCTCACATGACCTGTTAACATTAGAACCTTTGTTCAAACATGAAGGATAAAGGGAGTAAGGATGATGCTATCACTTGGCTCCACTATACATCACTCACATACTTAGATAGAAGTTCATAAACTCTGAATTGGTAATGCATTCAATGTTCAAAAGCAAAGTACAATGTCATTTTAGTAGGGCTTTACCATAACAAAAAATGTGGTCCTTACAATAGTAAAAAATGGCTCAATTTATAGAACTTTGGGGAAGCGAGAGAGAAGACAAGTTAAAGAGGCATAAGGACATGTGTCCACATGTGGGAATTAGTTAAAAATGCATGAGAGAGATGGATGGGGTGATCCATGTCATGATAGGAGGTTTACTTGTCTAAAACAAGTCATGAAAATGGTGGCAAGTGGCATAAAAACTTCAAGAGTGGCATAGGAAACTGCTTCCATCGAAGATCATCCATGATCATTCAAAACTAAAAATAAAAACTTTAACACACAACACTATTGAGGGGGATGAAACTCATGATGACAGTTAGAAAATGTTCTTTCTAACTTCTAGCTATCTTCCAGACACATATAGTTATTGATTTTATGGAATTAATGACTTAAACTATTAACCTATCCATTTTGTTTGCTTTGTTTGTACCAGATGCTCAGGATTCAACCATTTGTTACCTCCACATCTTCTCTCATGTTCCTATCGAGCCTTTGACACCAATGAATATTTATCATAGTTTAAAATTAACTTTCTATGGGCCATCATATTCATTTGAATAACAATAACTATTATCCAAAGTTTAAAATTGAATTTTATGAGCCATCATATTTGGGCATTTTCTTCAGATATTTTTCTCACGGTCATTTTTGTTTGCCCTTTTGCTTCCTTTGTATTAGACAAGTTTTTTGAAATAATTCCTTAGAAAATATTTCTAAAAGAATTCTTTCAAAATTTTCATTTGGCCCTTTTGGTTCTTTAAAATGACCCTTTGTCAAAGTGAAAAAGGTCCTTTCTAAAATGAACATACCCTTCAGCTTCTTGCAAGTGTCCCTTCATAATTTTTATTTGGTCCATTTCATCAAAATAATTCCTTTGGGCTTTTATTTGGACATTTTTTGTAGAAAATTTTCCCAAGAGAATTCTTTTGGATTTTCTACTAAGTTCCCTCCACAAAAATGAAAGTGCCCTTTGGTTTGTTGAAAATGTCCTTTCAGAAAAGTTGTAAGGTACCCTTTAGAAAGGCAAGTGTCCTTCAGAAAAATTGTAAAGTATCCTTCGACAAAATTGAAATGATCCTTTAAAAATTCAAGTGGCCCTTAGGAAAAAATGCAAGTGACCCTTTGGAAAAATGAAACTGACCACTTTCTAAAGAAAATACCCTTCGGGAAAGTTGCAAATGATCCTTCAGAAAAACTAAAGTGCAAATTTTTCCGAAAGGAAAGTACCCTTTAGGAAAGTTGAAGTGACCTTTTAGCTTGAAAAAGTCCTTCAAAAAAGTTGATACATACCCTTCAAAAAAGTTGTCACATACCCTTGAGAAATGTTGAAGTGACTTTTGGAAAATTTGTCTCAGACAAAATGTCTGAAACAATTCCTTTAGAAAATTTGAAACAAACCCTTCGAAAAAATTGAATTGGACCATTTAAAAGGAGAATACCATTCAAATTTTTTTTAGGACATCCTGCTTTGAAAGTGCTCTTCAGAAAAGTTGCCAGTGTCCTTTGAGAAGTTTGTCTCAGATAAATTGTTTGAAATAATTTGATACTTTTCGAAAGATAACACTTAGTCAAAAAACAAAAGACCCAAAAGATTACTATGCACAAGCTTTAGTAAAAAACTAAACCAAACTTTCTGAAAGAAATAACACTTGGTATATTTTTGCTGAGGCTTAATGAAATATACTCTTTTCGAAGGAAATTTTCAAATACTATACTTGGCCAAATTTGAAGATGAAAGCTTGGAAGTGAAATTTGACCAACATGTACCTAATGTGATTTGGATCTCAATTTACCCAAATTGACATCCACATTGACCTAGTTACATAGTTACTTCATTGAGGGACATAATTAGCTAAAATTGAGCCCTATCAACCTAATTTTGATTAAAGAATATTATTTGAGACTCAGTTTACCCCAATTAACTCCCTTATTGAACCAAGCACTTGATTGGCTCAATGGTTGATGCAATAAGGGGTAATTGACCCCTATCAACCTAATAAGACCTACCTAATGTGATTTGGGAATAAATTTTCCCTAATCAACTCCATCATTAAGCTAATTACTCAAATGAATTAATGAGGGATGTAAATAGGGTAAATCAATCACTATCAACCTAATTACAACAATATAATGTGATTGGGGACTCAATTTTATCCACTTGAATCCCTCATTAAACTAGATACTTAATTAGTTTAATGGGGGATGAAAATAGGGGAAACTGAGTCCTATCAACCTGATTACATATAATTAATGTGATTTAGGACTTAATTTACCCAATTATTTTCCTCATTGAAATAATTACTCAACTAATATAATGGGGGGTACAATTAGGGAAAATTGAGCCTGATAAACCTAATTATGACTATTTAATGTGATTTATGGCTCATTTTTCCCTAGTAGACTCCCTCATTATGATTTGTGCCAGCCTAGTTGTGACTACTTAATGTGATTTGTGACTCAATTTGCCTTAATTAAATCCCTATTTTTTTCCAAATAGTTGATTGATTAAATGGGGGGATAAAACTAGGGGAAATCAAGTATTTTCATCCTAATTATGATACGTAACATGATTTAGGCCTAAATTTTCCTAAATTGACTTCTTCATTGAGATATTTACTTAGTTGGTTTAATGAGGATAAAATTAAGATAAATTAATCCCCATCAACTTAATTGGGAGTACTTAATGTGATTTTGGACTCATTTTTTAAAAATTGACTCCCTCATTAAACCAATTACATAGTTTTTTCAATGGGTGATGCAATTAGGGAAACTCTAGACATGTTAACCTAATCATGATTACCTAATGTAATTTTGGTCTCTATTAACTTAACTGACTCCCTCATTGAACCAATTAATTGATTGGTTCAATAAGGAATGTAATTAAGGAAAATCATGTTATCTCAACCTAATTACAACTACATAATGTGATTTGGGACCAAAATTTTCCCATTTGAGTCCTTTATTGAATTAATTATAGGATTCATTTTCAGGGAGTTGAAATTAGGGGAAATAAATCCCCTATCAACACAATTGCAACTACCTAATGTGATTTGGGCCCTAATTTTATCAAATTGAATTCCTTTTTGAATAAATATTGAATTGGTTTGGTGGGGAAGAAAATAAAAGAAAATGTTATGATCTCTATGGGTGAATTTCACTAACACCTTGATATTTTGGTGTAACGGTTTGTTACAAATGGTAGCAGAGCTTCTATTTGGGAAAGTTTCCTATGGTTTTTTTTAAAAATCTAGTGAGGTGTGACTTCTATGAGTGGAGGGAGCAAAAAAACATAACTTTCAATTTGGGAAGAATATTTTTTTTTGTCAGTGTAGTATTGTTTGAAATGCTTTTTTGAAAAACAATCTTTTAAAAAAAATTCTATATATTTTTTTCAGTTTGCACATTTTCAATCATTAGATTCATCTCATTAAGATGATCATAACTGTATAATATACCAATACACTTTTTTGGTACCAAAACATTTCACCATAATGCACAAAAGTAGTCATTGGATTCATCTTGGTGAGACGATAACAACGGTACCATATCTTGGTATAATTTTTTGGGGGAAAAACTCTCCTAGGGTTTATGTGTGGTGGGTCCTACTTCTCAAAGAAAAAATGGGGGAAAAAACTCCTAAGACTCCTTCTAGGGACAACATAGAATCTAAAACTTTAGATCTATTGCTTTCTCAACTTTAGGTTGACAAAAAGGGCTTGGTACGGTAGAATAACTTTGTTGTAATTCAAATTGATGTTTCAAGGATGTGTAGAGAGATTAATGGGGTGTAGACTCAATTGCATCAAATCACTACACAATTGGGTGCCATTTCATCTTAGTTACAACCAAACAACCCTCCACTTCATCATTTGGGTCCTCCTCCTCTCTACACTAATAGATCTAATCTTGGTGTGAAACTGATGTTGCTAAAAGTGGACATGTGTAAGTTTGATGGTAAGGATCCTCTCACTTGGATTACCCAAATTGAGAATTTATTTGTTCTTCACCAAAATCCTAGTTCTTAGAAGGTGATAGTGGCATATCTGTATCTAGAACCTGAGTAGTTTATTTAGTATCACTAGTTTTGTGCTCAAAAGAAAAAGAATGGTGTTCCTATTACATGGTATATTTTTAATGATGAGTTGTTGGATCATTATCAAAATAATGTCTCTAATAACTACTTCATCCAATTATCCAAACTGTACCAAATAGGAACTATGAAGGATTATAATAATCTATTTTAGAATCTATCCTTTTAGGTGGAAGACATCACTGAGGAAAAATTGACCGATCTTTTTTTAGGTGGACTCAAAGCATCCAATTGGAGGTTTGGATGTTTAATCCATAATTTGTATCAAAAGCTATCCCAAGGGAATTCATGGAAGAAGAAAAAGAGATGGTCAAATGGAAAACTTTCATTACTAGTTGCGATTGCACCTTTCTAGCACCATCATTTCCTCAACCCACTAGATTAACACCTCAACAAATTGAGGAGAAATGAGACAAAGGGTTATCTTATGGTTGTGATAAAAAATGGAGAAAAGGACCTGATTGTTATAAAATGAAGCTATTTTACATCAAAGGTGCCAATGAGGATGTATAAGGACCCGAGGAGGAATCTTAAAATTCTTAGCCTACTATTTATTGGCATACCCTTTTAGGTATTAGTACTCCCCAAACTCTTAAAGTGGTGGGTTTCCTTAGGAAATAAAAGGTCATTATATTTATTGTTTTTGGGAGTACACACAACTTCATCAATAGTAAGTTGGTTACTCATTTGAACTATTTCATTTATTCTAGTCTAGAATTTTAGGTCATGATTGCAGATGGTGATACTGTCAACTATTTTGGAAAATTTCATAGTATTAAGCTAGCTATGGGAGACTACTAGTTAGATTCTCCTATGTTTATTATTCACATGGGTGGAGCTGAAATTGTTCTAGGAGTATAGTGGCTCACCACTTTGAGCACTATTGAGATGAATTTCTATGAATTATTCATGTATTTCATTCTGAGGGAAGGATATTTGAGCTAATGGGATTAAGAGCTAAATCTCCACAACTTATTAGTTACCATCAAATGATCAATATTATCTAAAAGGGTGCTAAGGGATTTGTAACTCACTTATTCTCCATTTAAGTCCAACCAACTCATCCATCTATACCCCATGATTTGTAACAAGTAATTGATGCCCATTCTATTATTTTTTTTGACATGCCAAAAGGACTTCCACCCAGCTGCACATATGATCATGCCATAAAACTTATTCATGTTAGTAGATCACCCAACATTAGGTCATACAGGTATATTTATGACCAAAAAGTGAAATTAAAAAGATGGTATAGGATATGTTGGATGTAGGAATCATTCACCATATCCAAAGTAAATATTCTTTGCTAGTTGTCATGGTGAGAAAGAAAGATGACACTTAGAGGATGTGCCACAACTAAAGAGAGGTCAACAAGTGCAACATCAAAGATAATTATCTTATTCTTGTCATTAATGATTTACTAGATGTATTGCATGATACTCTCTATTTTATCAAGTTAGATCTGTGTTTTGGGTATCATCAAATCTAGATCTGTGATGAAGACACTCCCAAAATAGCTTTTATAACTCATGAGGGACATTATAAGTTTATGGTTATGTCTTTTGGTCTAATAAATGCACCATACACCTTTCAAAATTTGATGAATGCTATTTTTAGACCATTTTTGAGGAAATATATTTTGGTTTTTTTGATGATATCCTAATTTATAGTAAAAATTAGGAAGACCATTTGCAACATGTGAAATAAGTACTCTCAATTCTGGACCAACATCGATTGTATGTCAAACCTTCCAAATGTAATTTTGGAGCTTGTGAGATTGATTATTTTGGTCATGTGGTTTCACATGAAGGAGTGAAAGTGGATACTAAAAAAATCCAAGCAATGGTGGATTGGTCAATTCTTAAGACATTTAAATAACTAAGGGGATTTATGGGGTTAATTGGTTACTATCGTAGGTTTGTCAAAAATTATGGTAGCATTGTAGCCCCACTCACCTCTTTGTTGAAGAAAGACTCCTAGTGGACTCATACAATTACCAAGGCATTTGAATAATTGAAACTCGCTATGTGCACCACTCTAGTGTTGGCCACTCCTAATTTTTCTAGGACTTTTTTGGTTGAATGTGATGCATATGTATATATGGTATGGGTGATATGATCATGCAATAAGGTAGACCACTTGAATTTGAAAGTCACCAATTGAAGGGTAAAAATCAGCTCAAGCCTATCTATGAGAAGGAAATGATGGCCGTTTTGCATGTAGTCATACAATAAAGACCTTATTTGATGGGTAGTCACTTTCAGGTAAAGACTAATCATGATAGTCTAAAAGATTTTTTGGAACAACGGTTTTCATTTGAAGAACAAAAAAATGGGTAACTAAGATGTTAGGCTATTATTTTGAAATAGTCTACAAGAAAGGCAAGGAAAATGTGGTGGAAGATGCACTATCTAGGTAGGATGAATTAGTTAAGGCATTACTATATACCATGATCTTTTGGTAAGCATATTGGCTAGAGGATGTAAGATTAGAATGGGAAAATGATAGTGATACCCATGATTTGATTTAGAATCTTCAGTAAGGTTTGGGTGGATTTGAAAAATTCACATGGAAAGGTAATGCATTATGGTATAAACATAGATTATACCTATGTAATAATTCTCTTCTCAAACAAAAAACATTTAGGAACTTCATGAAACTCCACTTGGGGGTCATTCAAGATTTTTGAAAACCTATCATAAAATCAAGCATGATTTTTTTGGGAAGTACTCAAGGTGGTTATCTAAAAATAAATTTCAAACCATCAAAACCCTAGGTCTTCTACAGCCTTTATCCATACCTATCCAACATTGGGAAGAGGTACCTATAGATTTCATTAGAGGGTTACCAAGATTTGATGGCTAAAATGTTATCATGGATATTGTGGATCATCTCAATAAGTATTCCCATTTTTGTTCTTTATCACAACCATTTTTTTCTAGTACAATAGATTCTACTTTCTAAATATAGTTCAAAAATTGTATGGTACTCCTAAGATCATTCTCAGTGATATAGATCCCATTTTCACTAGTAATTTTTGGACTAAATTATTTGCATGTTTGAGCACCAAGTTGGCTCATAGCTCATCCTGTCATCCTCAATCAGATGGACAAACTGAGGTAGTCAAAAAATTTATAGAAGGATATCTCTATTGTTTTGTTTCTGATAAACAAGATAAATGGGTTCATTGGTTGCCACTTGCTAAATGGTGGTATAATACTTCTATTCATAGTTTTCCAAAACGTCTCCCTTTTTGGCCTTATATGGATACCACACTCAATCCATCACTTCCACCTTGAAGGTCCATCCTAAGGTTCATGAAGTTGAGGAACATATTCACTATCAATAAGAGGTCCTTGTAAGTTTACATGAAAATTTAGCCATGGCCTAAAATTGCATGAAGCAATAGGTAGATCAACATAGAAGTGAGAGGCATTTTGACATTGGTGATTGGGTATTTGTTCTCTTTTATCCATATACAAAGATGTCCTTGAAGCAATAAAAAAGATAACAAGTTATCCCTTAAGTATTATAGACCTTATCAGATCTTGCAAAAAATTGGTAGTGTGGCCTACAATTTAGCATTTCCTACATCCACTCACATACATCCAATATTTCATGTATCATGTCTAAAGAAAGTTAGCAGAAACATAGTTGCTACTTAAATTGAGTTACCATAATTGGATGAGGAAGGGAGAGTTATTCTTGATCCTAAGGCAATCCTTCAAATACACACCAAGTTGCTATAGTCTAGAGTGATTAAGGAGTACTTGATCAATGGGAAGAATTTTCCATGTGAAGATTCCACTTGGGAGGATAAATCCTTTATGCATCAACATCTAGAGTTGATTAAACATTGAGGATAACATTGTTTTGAAGGGGAGGGACATGATACTCCCTTAACTTTTGGCGGGTCTAAGGATGTGTGTGGCTGACTCGTGGCTTACATACCTATTTTATATTCTTGTTACATTTCTCTATGTTCTTAGTTAGGTTAGCCTATGGAATAACCATGTCTAAATGGATGATATATAGGAGTTAGTGGTTAGTTTTTGATCATTATATTAAGTATTATGTTCTTATTACATTGTTATGGAGGTTAGCCCCTTGCAGTGGATCTTCTATATTATCTAGTATTCTAATTCGTTGTTAATTATTATTATGTGATCTCTTATCTTTGTCTATTATGCGAGATATATAGTAATTATATGAGAACACCTAAGTAATTTACTTATAAATTGTATTAGAGACTCCACCTAAGTTCAAGTCATGGAGTGGGTGGCTAAGCTAGCATGGTAGTGTTCATTTGGGGCTTGTACATATAGGGGATCCTAGTGTACAGACACAAATTCAGCCTAGAGTTTGGGCTTCAAAAGTGTGGTGAGGTGTTATGATCTTGAAGGATGAATTTCACTAATGCCTCAAGATTTTGGTGTAATAATTTTTTACATAAAATGAGCCCCTTGAACATAAATACAACTATTTTTTTGTGATTTGGGGCTAAATTTCCCATAATTGACTCCCTCATTCAACCAATCATTTGATTGGTTTAATGGGGGATGTAACTATTGTAATCAACCCACTTGAACACAAGTTATTTTGATGCCAAATTTAATTAATTATGTTTGTCATTGAATTAGTTACTTAATTGATTCGATGCGGGATGAAATTTGGATAAATTGAGTCCTTTCCACATAATTATGATCATATAAATTGATTTGGGACTTAATTTATGCTAATTTGTTCCCCTTTCACAACCAATCCTAAAAAAAATGAATGGTAATTTGAAGGTTCTTCATAGTTATGGACCTTATATTTTGATGGTGTTTGATCCAAGTAGGGATATAGTTTGGGTATAACATTGATTGATCTTGCTGAGAGATAGTACCTTGTTGCTTTCTTACACTATAATTTCCATTCACAAATAACCATGTAGAATATGAAGCTTGAATTTTGGGGCTCCAATTCACACTAAAACAAAATGTCAAGTAGTTGACAATGTTTGGAGACTCAAAGTTGGTTGTTAACTAGATTAGGATCCAATACCAATGAAAATTATCATATCTCAATAAATATGAACATATATCCTAGGATATGATTGAATCATTTAAAGATTTTAACATAAAATTAGTCCCAATGGAGCAAAATTAGACAGTTGATTCTTTTGCTACTTTTACAGTAATCTAGCTCCACTTCAAGAATAAAAATGTAAAAATTATTAGTAAAATTAGTGTCATGTCCATCAATTCCTAATAAAATTGGCCAATTTCAAGTGTTTTATGATGACCAATATATCATTTAATTCATGGGAAGTTATGATGTCTTTGAGTCTCATATTATTGATGAAAAATATTTCAACCCAATGAATAAATAAGATAAGGAAAATGATGAAATCTTCCAATTAAAATAAAAAAAGATATCCAAAGTGATGATTACCATTAGAATTGGGCTTTGACATCAACCTCCAAGCTAAGATACATAAACAATATAAGACAAATGAATCAAATTTCATGAAGATAAATTTGGGAACAAAGAACATCCTTAAATAAATAACATGGACTGAGCTGTACAAAATAAGAGAAGTAAAGGTTGATGGATTTATTCATAGAATATAAATATGTGATCACTTAGACCTATGGGTTTATGTGTACCTATAAGCTTTTAATCCTAGAGTCATCACACATAATATACCATTGAAAGAGGAGCACAAACATTTTAGGTAAATATAAATACCAGTCAATCCTATTTTAGAGAATTTATTTATAAAGAAGCCCATAAAATGTTAGAGATAAAAATTACATTTCCCATCAGACAATCTACTTGGGTAGTTAATTTAGTCATTATACAAAAAACATGGTGAGATTAGACTATGTGTAGATTTTAGTAACCTCAATTGAGCTTAAAAAAGGATAATTAGCCCTTGCCTTCCCTAGATTAGGTAATTCAAATAGTCATTGGGTTAGAGATGATGTCCTTTCTATATGGTTTATTAGGTTAAAACTACATATTGGTAGAAAATGTTGATAGAATGAAGACTGCCTTCCCTGCTAAGTGGAAAACATTTTCATACAAAAGAATGTCATTTGGATTAATCAATACAAGGGCTACTTTACAAAGAGCCATGGATTTTTATTTTAAAGGACTTATCAGTAAACACATCATATTTTATATGGATGACTTAACTATATTTTATAAATTTAGAATAGATCATGTGGCCCATTTATAGAGAACATTTGGTAGATGTCAAATATATGCGATCTACCTAAACCTAAACAAGATCATTTTTTGGGTCACCAAAGGTAAATTTATAGGCCATGTTATCACAAAGGAAGGAATTTCCATTGATCCAAAGAGAGTCCATATCATTTCAAAAATTACATATCCTAACAGTAGAAAGGAACTCAAGTCCTTTAGTAAAATCAATTTTTTTTCTTAAATTTATTTTAGAATTTGAAAATATTGTCAATTCATTGAATGCCATGTTGAAGTAGGATGCAAAAATATAATAAATAGTAGAAGGAAAAACTAAGCCCTCTTTTAACCCTTCATTAGCTTTTATATCTCTTTCTAGTTCCTTTCTTCATGGCTTAAGCTTTATCATTTGAAACTAAGTTTCTAAACTTAGTGTATTGGAATAATTATTTCTCAACCAATATCCTCCTATATTGAGTTTGTTTTGATGAGTTTTGAGGTACCATTTACCTAAAGTAACTTGAACTTGTAACATTTACTATTGACACATCCCTTCTTGGTTAGAAATACTTACATATATTTCATGAATAATTCCCCCAAAAAATAACTAATGGAGCATTTTACCCACACCTCTACTAAGACCTTTACATGCTTGGATATATAAATGTTGGATTTTTGGAGGGAAAATTGCATATAAACCTAATGACTTAACAATCACACTTGGACATGAATATTTCAATCTTTAAATTAGATTTCTAAGTGATTACTACATAATATATATCCATATTTACTATAGACACAATTTGAATACAATTTTGGAGGCAAATGGATTAAAAAATAGTACAAGGTAGATTTGAAGCTTAGAAAGGCTTCCTACACAACTCCTAATATTTAAAAAACCACTTATTGATTGCATTTAAAAATAGAATACCATATTTACAAGATTAGGGATTATTCTCCTACATCAAAGATGGCATTAACTTACTCATCTAACATTTCCAATAGAAATTTTGATCTCATATAACATTTTGCATGTGGAATGAGACCACTGTATATGACTGTAAGTGCAAAAAGCCAAAAATTGAGGGTTCTATGAGTTTAAAAAGAATTATAGACTGGAAACTAATATATAAATTCTTGAATCACACTCAACTTGATGTAATATACTGAGAGGTAAAGAATAGAACACTCAAGACTTCTTTATTAGATGGATAAAATACTTCAAAAATTTATACAATCCTCTTTTGCATAAGGTAGACCTGTATATCACTATGTGTAACCTTACTCATGAGTAAAATGAGACTTTTTATGCTTGGATTTGTTCTTGTTTACCTCATACTTTTTGGGATAAATCATTATCATGTTGTTAAAGTACATAATAATATTGGAATGTTAAAAACTTGTTTAGGATACTCTCTTACTCACATGGTCTCAACATAGAAAACTAAATTTATAAGATAGTATTATATGGGCACATTTGTCAGTGGATTGTGTTGTTCTAATAGTTATAGTTCTCAATGATGGTAAAACTAGGCAAGGCCAATTTTGGCCCTGATCATTTATCATGTATTGAATCTAGTGAACTAACACATGCCATTGAAGATGACTTGCCTAACATGTAGCTTTTCCAAGTCATGCATATGATCAAATAGTTGGAATAAATCATCATATTTATGAATATAGGTGCAACACTAGCCCACCTCATCCCTCAATATAATAATCAACTAGCTATTCATACATCTCCATTCTAGCTTATAAGAAGGAGCTTTATAAGCTTGGGCAGGATGAAATGTTACGTTGTTGCATCATGTAGCATGAGTGTGGTGAGGTTTTTTGGGAATTTCATGAGGGTGTTTTTGGAGGATCCTATGACAGTGAAACTAAAATATATAAGGTCTTTTTGGCTAGTTTATGATGGCATACCTTGTTTAAATATGCTAAAGCTTATGCATGCCAATCTGACATTTGATAGCAGGTGGATAAGCTGAATATATTGAATGTTATGACCCTTCATCTTATCTTAGGAGAAGAACCCTTTAAAAAGTGGTATATAGACTTTGTTGGCCCCATCAACCTAGCAGGGAGACATACCAATGCACACTATTTTATCAAGGCTACTTACTACATTACATGCTTGACTAAATATGTTTCAACCATGGATTATACCACTTCCACTACTGTAAGGTTTACCTATGAAAATATCATTACATGGTCTGGATGTCCATTAATTATCACTAGTGATTAAAGAAACCATTTACTTAACAAAATAACCTACATCCTCTTAATTAAAGTCATGATCATGCTATCATTTTTAGGTAAATGGTAAGAATTAACTGGTTTTGAATGATGGGTGGGAGTAGCGTAGTAGAGGAAAATTTGAATAGTAGTGATGGGTAAGAGTTAGGGGATTTATGTATAGATGCTCTCAATTTGCCAGCAAAAGAGATGGATGTAGATACTCTAGGGAAGGTACCCATCTCGATCAAAGATTTGAAGAATCCAAAGCTAGCAGACAAAGAGCCCAATTGAGGCCCATAGAAAACTTATCCCCATCCCAATATTGGTAAACAATGAGTCTCATGGGTAGTCCCAATCCTGGATATCAAAACCACATTTTTCCATCCAAATATATTCTAATGCCCATAGGGGATTACAATGAGGTAAGTTTAGAGGTCCCAAATGGTATTCTTGATAATATTGACACCTCTCTTTCAAATTAAATTTTAGCCAAGTTCAATGATTTTTGGCCTAACATTGACTCTTTCTTGAAATGGGCTAATCTCAAATGGAAACCCAAAGGTTAGATAGACATTATTTCTATGCCTCAAATTTCTTCTTGATTAATTTCTTCATTTTAGAAGACACTATTAAGACCTTGACAAGTGGCTTGTGGTTTATGGGTAAATCTATAGTCTATCTTCACAAATAGAAGGTAGGTTTGAATCTTAATTACTCTATCTCTAAAGATATTCTAGTCTGGATCAACCTTATGGAACTTACGCTAGAATTTTGGGCCCTAGAAGTTATTCTTAGCATAGTGACGGCCCTTCATTAACCTAGTAACTCATTTCAAAAGGTGCTTACTGGTGGCCAAGTTTTGTGTCTTCATTTCCACTAACAAAAATTTGATCCATTCCATCATTCTCAAATCTAAGTATGGTTGTTAGACCTAAAAGATCATTTTTGATAGGTGTTCATATATTTTTTAGACTTATAACATCCTCAACCACTCTTTTAAAGCCTATCCCTACCTCAAGAAGCCTTCATTGTCCCCTTCCCCATCCTGGGTTAAGAAACCCCCTCCTCATCCTCATTTTCCCCTCCCATCAACCCCTATCTTTCTCTCTTCCCTCCCTCATCCCCCCTTGCCTCACCTTCCCAAGGTCTTCTCCACCTCCCCTCCTCCCTTCCTTTTATCGATCCATCCCTTCTTCCTTTCTCCCCCTCTTCTTACTCCCCTTCCTCCTACCTCCCCCCCATTTCCCATCTGATCCCTCCTCTTCCATACCTTCCCATTCCCCCTACCCCCTCCTCTCATTTTCCTCCCCCCTTCTATCCCTCCTTTCTCTCTTCCTATAGCCCCTACTAGCAAAGGGAAGTCACCACGAGGCCTCTCTGTGCTTAAGATCTAGAGCCCTCCTTATACTCCTCAATCTCTATGCCCTCCCTTACTCTCGTCCTCTTCACTTTGTGCTACTTCCTCTTTATAGGACATTTTTCTTGAGGTTACATTTACTTCACCAATGGTTTCCCCTCCCCCTGTTGCTCCTCATAGGTCCCTCCCTCCCCCATTTCCTTCTGTCCCCTGCCTTGTTTGATCTTTACTTAGTGATGGCCTGGTCTTTCAAGAGGTCTATGTCCCTCTTTCTCCTCATGTTTTTAGTTTTGAACCTTGATGTCTTAATTTATCAAAAGGCCAAATCTCAATAGTTTCCTTGGGTGAAAGGGATAACCCTTCCTAGGATGAGTAAAAATGGGTTAATGTACACAACAAGAGCGGTAGGAAGACATTGGAAGTTGGGAGTGAATACAAAACAAAAGGTAGACCCACCTCCTAAAACTCTCATTAGCAACAAACAAATAAAAATGTGGCTAAGGTCACACAGATGACCCTCCATCACTATCCTAATAATAAGAAATGAAAGTTCTCTCCTAGAACATAAGGGGTTTTAATAACCTTGCTAAATAAAGATTGACTAGAAATATCATTTTGAAACATAAACTAGATATCCTCTTATTGAAAGAAACCAAATGTCTACTGAGAAAATTTAGAAGATCAAGTCAAAGGTATTGGCAAGTTCGTTTTGTAGTTGCAAAGTGCTAGAGGAGCGTCAAGGGGTCTAGCAGTTTTCTAGGACCTTGTTGTCTTGAAGGGAGTTTATCTTTTCAACAAGGATAACCATATTTCCATCCTTTTTTATGATGTGTAGGAGAAAATTTCTTGGATTATCACAAATGTCTATGCTCTAAATTCTAAAACTAAAAGGAAGAAGTTGTGGGATAAATTGATTGATATTAAGAAATAATTTAATAAATTGGATTAGATGGTTGTAGGAAACTTCAACTCTCCTTTATTCCCAAGGGAAAAAAGGGGGGATCCTTTTTAACCATGACAATATGGTAGACTTGCATGATTTCATCTCAAGTGATAATATTCATGATGTTGAACTCAAAGGCACCCAATTCACTTGTTCAAATAGAAGGCTCGGTGATAACCATATCCAAGTAAGATTGGATATGTTCTTAATTTTTCTTAATTGGATACATTATTTTTCCTCTCTTCTCTTGGCTGTCCCAAGCATTGGATCTAACCATAATCCCCTTCTATTTGAAAGTGATAGATTATCTAAAAATAAGGCCATTCCTTTTAGATTTGAAAAATGTGGCATTCTAATCACACTCTGGAAGACCATATTAAGGAGTGGTGGAGTATCACCATTCAAGGATCGGCCATGTTCATCCTGGAAATGAAATTGAGACATGTTAAAAATGTGCTTAAAATATAGAATAAGAACATGTTTGGGAATATCTTTATCTAAAACAAATTATTGAATAAAAAATTCACAAGGTTGAACTAGAAATTTTGGATGTAGGTTACTCTACTAAACTTCACACAAAGGAAAAGGAAATCCTCAGTAGATTTCACAATCTAGAGGCCAAAGAAGAAATGTATTGGTGACAAAGATCTAGAAAGCTATGGATTAAAGAAGGAGACAAAAACACTAAATTTTTCCACACCTTCATGTCTAGAAATAGGCAAAGAAATCTCATTATGAAGATCCAAGGTGAAGATATAACTTGGCTTAGGAAGGAGGATGAAATGACTCAATATTTGGTGAATCTTTTTAAATCTCTAATTTCCCATTCCTCATCTTAGGATTTTGGTCTCGAGGATCAAATGGTCAATATTTTTAGTAGGGTTATTTCACAAGAAAATAATGATTCTATCCTTAAAACCCCATTGGAAGAAGAGATCAAGGCTATTATATTCTCTCTAAAAGGGGATAAGGCCACTGGGCCTGACAGCTTGCCTCCTTTCTTCTTCCAAACCTTTTGGGACACTATTAGCCATGATGTTTGTTTGGTAGTTACTAAATTTTTCAAAATGGGATCCATGCTCTAGGACTTCAATAACAATTTTATTGTTCTCATCCCTAAGAAACAAGGTGCATCTAAGGTGTTGGAATTTATAACCATTAGCTTGTGTTCCACTTTCTACAATTTTTTTTCCAAAGGAATTTCCCCTAAAATTTAGCTTGTCCTCAAAAAAAATAATAGCATAGTAGTAAGGTGCTTTTGTTTTTGTTAGATAGATATCTAATGGGATAATTATGATTCATAAAAACATCCACTCAATTTCTCATTTAGATCAATAAAGCATGTTCCTAAAACTTGATATGAACAAATCCTATGATCAGGTTTCCTGGTCATTCCTTGACAACATTTTGAGCAAAAAATGGG
This sequence comes from Torreya grandis, assembly GCA_037957365.1. Taxonomy (NCBI): domain Eukaryota; kingdom Viridiplantae; phylum Streptophyta; class Pinopsida; order Cupressales; family Taxaceae; genus Torreya; species Torreya grandis. The sequence goes on from JARHVA010002481.1 coordinate 1,747,542, forward strand.
TTCAATTCTCGGGTTAGAAAATTAATTACCTCTTGTATTCGTAATCCTTTATTATTGGTTTTAGTTAATGGGGTACCCAAAGGTTTCCTTTCAGTTGGTAGAGGGTTAAGATAGGGGGATCCTCTTTCCATTTACCTATTTATCATCTTGGTGGAAGCTTTAAGCTGACTTATCTATGTAGCCAGATCTTTCAACATTATTAAGGGAATCACTTATGCCACTAATACCAGTCCTATCACTTACTAGAAATTTGCTAATGACAAAATTATGATAGGAGAATCCTCACTTTCTGAATCCAAATGCTTCAATAAGATCTTTGAGATGTATGAAGGGGTGTCTAGTCAAAGTGTGAATTTCAATAAGAGTTCTCTTTTCTTCATCAACACTCTATTAGTTCTTCAATCTAAAATTGCTAAGATTTTGGGATGTAACATTATAAATTTACCATCTAATTATATTAGCATCCCTCTATTTGAAGTCTCACTAAAAATTTCCTTCAGTATCCTCTTCATAGACATGATTTAAAAGAAGTTGGCCGGCTGGAAAGGGAATATCCTAACATAAGCCGATAAAGTTCAACTTCTTAAGAAATCCCTCCAGATAATTCTAGTTTATTTCATGTCCACTTTTTCCATTCTAAAATACATTTTAGAAAAGGTGGAGAGTATCTAAAAAACCTTCCTTTAGAGAGGTTGGGAGGACAAATTCAAATATTTACTCATTTCTTGGGATCATGCCTGTCGCCCAATATCCTTAGGAGGCATGGGACTGAGAAGGGTTTTAACCATGAACTAAGCACTTCTAGTGAAGCAAGGATAGAGAGTGGTCACAAAGGAAAACTAATGGACCAAAATAATTAGGGCCAAATATCTCTCCTCAAGGGAAGGATCATGCTTCTTAGCAAATCCAGGTCCTACTAACAGATCTGCTTTTTGGAAAGTTCTGTAGGTGGGTAAGAACCTTATTAACAAAGGGATAAAATGGAATGTTGGAAGAGGTAATATGGTGGATTTTTGGAGTGATATATGGATATCAACCCCTCTAAAATCCACTCTCTAAGACCTATAATTGATATCTTTCTTCAATAATAACTATGGGCTCAAAGTAATGGATTATTGAGAAACTAGAAATGGGAGAAAGTGCTGGAAAATTTTAGCCAAATTAGGTTTGGAATAGTAACAAACCCATCTACTCCAAACTCTAAATGAATCCATTTAACATGTTCATATTAGTCAAGCTCTTGGAGAAGATAAACTTGTCTAGAAACATAATTCCAATGAGATTTACTTGGTGAAATCAAGATACTTATCTCTATGGAATTTGGATGAGGAGGATTTCAATTAGAAATCTCTCTAGATAAAAAAACCTCATCCATAAAATCAAATTTTTCTACTGGTTAGTAGCTCAAAATAAGATATTAATAGTGGACAATCTAATCAAAATAGGTTTAACCATCCCTAACATATGCTTTCTTTGCGAATGGATAACAAAATAGTGGAACATCTCTTTATTTTTGCCCATTTGGGTTGACTATTGTCCATTGATTTTTAGCGATTCCAACATGTCATGGGTTTTTTCAGGTTATATCCTGGACTTAATTACCCAATGGAAACCCCTTTGGGAAGAACCACCATTAATTCATTGGTGGAATTTGGCCCTACCCCATATATTTTGGGGTATCTGGAAATCCATGAATGCTTGCATATTTGAGTGTCATCAACATCACCCTGAGTCTACTTTCAAAAGGATTAAGGCTTTTTTTCAAGAAAAATGGTCAATCTCTACCCATACCTTTGATTAGCCAAGATCCCCATTTTCTTTCTCAATTTTGAAACAACTTAATTTGGTCATTCTAGGTAAAGCCCAGGAAAAAGAGGTGGATAGATCTCTCATCAAATGGTCTCCCCCCATTCCTTAGTGGGTTGAATTAAATTTTGATGAGGTAGTAAAGGGGAATCTTGGTCTAGTTGGGGTGGGTGGTTTAATTAGGGATTCTTTAGGAAATGTCAAAGTAACCTATGCAGGGCCCCTTGGTATTCAAACCAATCACATTGTAGAAGCCTTAGTGGCCTTGTGGAGCATTGAAGAGGTAGTTAAACTAGGTTCTCAATTTATTCATATAGAAGGGGACTCAATGAACATCATTATTTATCTTAAGGGTTTATCCTCATCTTCTTAGAATATTTATAGAATCATCAATGATGCCAAATCCCTTCTCAACCATATCAAAGGAGTTATTATCAAACATGTTTATAGAGAAGGAAATAAGGGAGCCGATTGCCTTGAAAATATAAGGGTCCTTAAAAGCAATTACATCACTTGGCATGATGGTGAATTTTTTTATGACATCATCCAAATAGTCAAGAAAGAAAAGAGACTTGCCATTTATAGTCATGATGATTAATTCTTTTAAGTTTAGATTGTGGGTTAAGTGTATGACTTTCCACATGTGAAAATCCATCTTTTCCAAGGAGTGGCACGAGGGTCCATCATCATGCCCTTAAATATATCTTGTGACTGATTATTACTCCCCATACTTTTATTCTCCTATATCACAAAGTGATTTTTAGAACACCTGCAAAGATAACAACAAAGTGAAACTGAATATGAGTGGAGATTGAGATCACTTCGAGCCAATTTCCTATTCTAACATAAATAAAAATGATCATGTCTAGTAGAAAATGGTTAAGGGGGGGCTAGCCCCATTCATGAAATGTCTAGTGGGGCATGGTACATCACTTTCAAGGGAGTTTGCTCATGGTTGGAACAATCGTGAGGTGAAAATGCATGGGCTAAAGATTCAAATTACTGAGGAGCTGATTGGGAGGACAATAGGAATGGAATGCCATGAAGTAAATGCATTTAAAGACAAGCACCATAAGGAGGAACTCATGAAATTTTTTTTAGGAAAGAGAAGGAAAAATACAATTCTAAACCATTATCCATCAAAGGTTACATGCACAATGATTTGACAAGGAAATGGCTAGAGGTATGTCTCCAAATAGTTTGTTATATCACTTTGGAAGGTAAACACACCATTATATATTCACATTATTTATTGCTTTTGATCCATTTCAAGGGTCATCTTATCAGTATCCCTTTCTTTCTACTTCAATCTTTAGAGGTTTCTATTTTAAATTTTAAGAACCTTGCCATAAATCTTATCCACTAGGGCCTTATTTTTTTACTGATCAAAAGGGTGGAACTAGTCTGGTCCAAGACCATTTAAAATGATATTGATATTAACAAAAATAAAGAGGATTTGAAGGTGGAGGGTGTTCAACCCTCAAATTTTGAAGAGGATAATCAAGGGAAAAAGTTGGGGGCTTCCAGCGCCCATGTATAGAAAAATCACAAATTTAATTTAGGAAGCCCCTCTTTCACTTCTAAAGGAAAAGTTATTCTAGGGGCTGATGGAACCAAGGGTGTTGGAGATTCACTCCATAAACTCCATACAAAAATTGCAATCCAAAATCTCCATTGTGGAGGAATTCGAGAGGTTAAGTAACTTTCTTGGTTTTAACAAGTTTGTGGTTCATGATGGCAGGACTATTGAGACTCACAACTCCAAAGAGAATTCTATCCAAAAGGACAATGAGGAAGAGGATACCTAGGTTTCTAAGGAAATAATAAAAGAATTCCCTCACATGGATTTCAAAAGGAATAATCTAGATAATGAAGAGGAGCAGTTCATTGATAGTCGCACTAGAGGCAAATATCATACAAAAGCTAATACAATCACCAAACAATTGGTCACTTACTTTGAGTCAGAATAACTCTATTGTCTCCCATTTTGGATGGATCTTTTTGATCTATCAATTGACTATTGGCTGAAGTTTAGTGGTATTTAGGTTGTTCGTCAGGGTTTTCACCCTTATCTCATTTGGGCTTTGTTTTCTTTCTTTCACTTTTTTGTCTATTGTCTTTTATACTGGGTCTAGGTCCCTTCAACCTGTCTTTACCTATCAAATAAAAAAGTCATGATCATACACCAAAAGACTACACCTTATCATCTTTAGGCCAGTGGTACCACTGAGACATTCAATAAGATATTAGGTAACACCTTAATTAGGATATGTAATATTGGACACACTGACTGAGATGATTAATTTTTGTGGTGTTGTGGGTGTATTAGATCACTTAAAAATGATTGAATAAGAGTGCACAATTTAATATTATATTTGGTATCAAATCTATTTTCCTAATTGAATTCCTTATTATTTCTCTTCTAATTACCTGTATTGGTCACTTGGATGATGACGAGTACTCAAATGCATGCCTAAATGCTCTGTTATAGTTGGAAGAGACTGGATATATCACACATTGGAGTCAAGGAGTGGAGATTCACAAACATAAGGACTTCCATGATCACCATTTGAAGAATAAGAGTTTTACTGTAGGCATCCAAGTTTTAGTGTTCAGATCCAAGTTAGCATGCCACTTAGGAAAGTTTCGTGTCCACTAAGATGGCCCATTCATTTTTCATAATATTCATCCCACTTGAGTGTGTAGCTTGAAGTGACTAGATTACCAATCCCTTCTTGACCATTTCAATGGTAGTCTATTACTTTCTTATTCTTTTAAATAGTATTTCCACTTTTTAATTAATAAGGAATATGCCACTAGGTTAGAATAGGATTTTGATTGTTTCCAATAAAGTGTGGCATTGGTTATGAACCCTTGAGTAATTTAGAGTCAACACTTTGTTCTTTATTTTTGTATTTATTTGTAATGTCATAGAGGACCATGAAAAACTTTTATTATGGGGTAAGAAGGGTATAAGAAGTAAAATCTATCTAGCACCAAGGAAATGGTCAATTGAAATGCTTGCAGGAGCAAGGGCATGTAAATGGAAGTGTGTAAGGGTAAAAGGGTATACATGATGTGGCATGTAACCACTAATTTAAGTCAAGGTAAAGAAGTGAGGTTGCCACCTTTGGAATAAAAAATATTGAAATTATTTACAACTCTTATGCATTTCGAGAAAATCACAGGATGAGACATGTATTTAATACAAGGAAAACAATGGTAATGACAAATGTGCCAAATACAAATCATGGCAATACCATTACAACATTGATTACGTGAAGTGATGGAAGAGGTAGTGGAATAATAAATGTGATTTACCCCCTCAAGTCTATCAAATGCTAATTGAAGGTCTTTTCACATTTTATTATTATCACATTCATAAAATTACAAAGCTAAAGGAGCATTATTAAACTATTGAAAGAGTGTTTTTAAGTAGTCATGTTTTTGATTTCTTGGGTTGATTAAGAATATCTATACTTTGCTAGGCATCAAATGCAGATTCATTAGAGAGAATAAGAAAAGTCACAGGGTTGTAGTACTCAGGCACGGACCTTGCTTATGACTTGGAGGGCTAAGAAGAGATTGATAAGACTTTAATGGTGCTTGAGTATTGAAAATAAGGCCATGCCATGCATATCATAAGTCTCCAAGATATCTCCCTTAGAGTGGCTACATGCATCATCATGACCAAGGCTAGAGGCATTGATAAAAGGAAATAGGTGGATATGGCCTATCTGTATGTCACCCATCAAGTTAACTTAGGAGTGAAGTACAACTAGTCATAGTACTTCACTAATAAGATTTTCATGGATGTAAAGAAAGTCCACCATCTACAAAACTAAAAGTTTACATAGGGTGCTTTATTTTTGTTACTAGTTTTTTATAAGATTAGTGTACCTACTTACAACACTGAAGAATTGAAATGGGTATACCCTCCTAGGCACGAGTCCCATATAAAGTGTTTCAAAGAATTTACATGCCCTGGTAGAATGATTTCCTTTCACAAGATCAAAATGAAAGGATGGTATGATGGGATGAAGGAAGAATTTGGAAATGAGTGGCACATTCAAAAGGACTTACCTAGATAGGGTGGGCACTAAACAAAGTTCACAATAAAATAAATCTATTCATTATTGCACATATAGATGGTTCCCTCCAGAGAATTATTTAGGTGGTTGAAATACCATATGTTTTCACTACTGCTAGGAAGATTGATGTGGAGACTCACACCCTTTACCAATTATACATATACCCCAGGAATAAGGTATATAGGTAAAGAACAGAGTTGGATAAAATTAACATCAATGTCCAATAGATTTTGGTTGGAAATTCAACTCGTTATTTGTTTTACATCTTGAAACTAAGGAAGAAATCATTAGGAAGCATAAAACATGAAAATTAGACACTCTCACCACTACCAATGATAAATAAGAAGCAAAATCATGAAGGGAATGATAATAGTACTAATGCCTAGCTAGAGCATGCAAAGTGGCAGAGGACAACCTTAGTACCCCCTAAGGAAGCTCCACCAATAAGTTGACCTAAAGGCATAGATCTAGAAACACAAACTATTCCTGTGGAACATGAAAAATTGATGCCTAAGGATAATGACTTAGAAGAGAAGATAGAAATTTTGGAGGAGACACTGAAAAAAGAAACTATTATAGAAGAATCAAAAGATAAACTTACCCTAGACCCAAACATGACAAATTCACTAGCACAATGTGAATAAACCACCCTCAAGGAGGCACAAGTGGAAATTGAGGATATCATTGGTGAAGAGAGCGATAGTTCTAACATGGCCTTGGTAATGAGTGAGTTTGATATCAGGTCTAGCCATAAGACCAAAGATAAAGATGTCAATATACTTGAGTGAGATTTATCTAAGGAAAAAGAGCTGGTTGATGTCTCTATCCAAAAGAGGTGAGAGAAAATTGATTCAACCATGACCCTAAGAACCCAATATAAGAGGGGAGTGTTGTAGAAGCACTTGTTCATTTTTTCCCATTTTTCATCGAAAGATGCATTCGATCAAACTTGATGGGAGTTGTCATTCTCACATGATATTTATAACAAAGAACACCAATTTTAGATTCAATCATATAGCCTAGTATTGGAACTAGAAGTGTTAAAACTTACATATACCCTTTGGGTAGACCCTCGATAGTTTTCTATGGCACACACTAACATAACACTTCTAAAATTATCACATGTGGTAACAAGGCATGATTCCCTATCAGAGTTTGATGTCTATAAACTCCAAAGGAAACATAAAAAAATGGTTGTTTTATATTGTAATGAGAGCTTTGCATGAATGAAACTTGAATAAGAATTGGTCGAGGTTAAACTCTAGTTAGAAAGTGAAGTAGTGGTTGAGGTTAAAACATTAAACATATAAAAAAACAATTATAAGCTAGGAACCAACTCTTTTGGATAGGGTGCACCTTTTTGATGAGGTAGTAGATAAACTAGAGACTTGTTAGAGATTTTGTTGAAGTAATGTGAGGACCAACCTGACCCCTAAAATGATTAGACTTGGGAAATAGAATAGTTCACTGAAGTAGTAGAGGTGTGAAAATGCTTCTTGAATAGATTTGGAGACACAATTCTCATCATATATGGGTTTTTTAAAAATATGTCATAACTTGACAAAATTTTATAATCTAGGCTACAAGCAAAGGAAATTCAGTGATAACAATTGGCAAATAACACATTGGTAATAAAATACTACACATATTATGACAAAGAATTTATGGATTTGGAGGATTTGGAGAATAAAATAAGTACACTATCAAGAAATAAATAAAAAATTTACAACACTCCAAGGAGAGGTTGTAATTAAGGTCACCTTTTTTGAAAGCATTCATAATGATGCTTCCACATACCTTGAGCATTTGCTCAATAAAGTAGGTGAATGTCTCAAATATCTCAAGGAGACAAAGAAACTCAAATTTGTGGTAGAGTAAATCATGTCCAAGTTGTATAATGACTTAAACCAATGGGAGGGCATCAAAAACAAAATTCAACAAACAAGACTTAAGTTTTTGGCATAGCTTAAGTATAAGGATTAGTCTAGGACAAACTAATGGCTTAATATGGGGTGATGTTGGGACCCAATTTTGGATAAATAATTTTTGGGAATAACCATCATAGAGAGAAATGGTTTAGAAGATCATGTCATATAATACCATGGTGTAAGATTCCATGGTGTGGAAGGACAAAATCTCATGGAATAAATGTGAATGTTAAATAGTGAAAATGAGAACTGAGGACTTATAACTTAGAGAAGGACTTGGGGTGCACACAGAAAATGGAAAATGGCTATAGAGTGATTCATATGGATGGAAGAGAAAATTCAAGAATGAATCTATCACATCCCTATGGGAAGATAGGTGCTTGATGATGAGGATTGAGCATCGAGAGACTATATAGAGGCAAAAAGGCTTGGGTCCTTAGTAAATTAATGTAAATGGCTACCATAATTAAAATGTATTGATTATCATTAGCAAGTCACCTTGATTTTAATTAATTCTATAACCACTTTCTTAGGGAAAACTAAGTATAAATACCCTAATGATGTACATTATAAGGTTGTTATTCAGTTGGATGTTATTGATAGAGTTTATACGAATTAGTTACATTGTAATTTTAGATCATGTATTCTTTGAGATCACTTATGAATATGACGAAGAATCTTGTGTTGACATGATATTGTTATTCAATTGTATATGGGATTAATGTTATTCTCTATAATTTATGTTATCTTTTTCTTTTTCGATAATTGAGTAATGAACAAGTGAGTTATGTAAGATATATATTAAAGAATGAGTTTAGTAATAAGTATGTGTTCAACCACCCTTGTCTAATAAGTTGGACAAAAACACCCTCACATGAAAAAACTAATGGGAACCAATCACATGTTGTTTCCTTTAGGTGAGTGTACAAGAACTTGTTCTTTCATAAAATACCAGCATGCTATAATGTTTTCCTCTTATTCACTTAGGTATATGTCTAGTGAAATTCATACTTGTTTAAAGGAAACAAGTATCAATATTCATGCTAAAATGGGTAGTTTAAATAGTGGATGGGCTAGTATCTAGTTCGGTATATGTAAATAATAACTTCATAAGATCCAATCCTAAAGACATGGACTATGATAATGAAGGAACCATATCCTCTTGAAACATAAAAAATTATGTATATATTATTAAAATTATCTATAAATTAATTGTTAAATTTTAAATTTGAAAATATAACTTAAATTTTACATGAAATTTATATAATCAATATCGGCATCCACATAGTGGTTGGTTACTACACACCAAATGTGCATGCCAAAAACTCTTCACTCAAGACTATATCATTCAACCCCTATGAACCACTAACATCATCATCAACAGATGGTATTTTACATATAGATCCATATGATTTACAAATATGGGGTTAGGTACACAAACTAAGTGGCATATCTCCAGCATCAATTGTTGAAAGCCTACTTGTATGCTAAATGCGTGTATCAATAAACACATTAAGCACATGTAGAGTGTCAATCCCCATGACCTACTTTACCATAAAGAGGATCTCAAGATGAAGTGACTTTTGGGTATGGATCCTTGTAGGTTGATTAGCCACATGTTGTGTACCTAGTTGATCTTGAATGGAGCCTTTTGCTCATTACTGAAACCCACCATAATCAAAATAATTTAGAATCTCATTGATGATAAACTCATAATAGAGTTTTCTCAAAAAAAAAAGAGAGTAAGACCTCATGGTTTTTACATGGTGGATAATCAAACACCATCCAACACTGGTCCTATAAATTGGATTTGGTCAAATTATGTTGGCACCTATGTATTGGAAAATGTTTAGCAGTTACTAGAAATGGTGCATTGGTGATTGGGTCAATGAATAAAACACAAATGGTTGCTTTTGATATTTATTTATTTTTGACCTCACTTGGTAGAAAATTTTCAATATAATAAGTCATATAACTATTATAATATGATTTCCATCTATCAATTTGACCCAATATTGACTCTAGGTTATTATCTAGAGAGGTGGTGGGTGTTGGTGGGTATGAGATCCCTTATTCTCATGATTACTAGATCAATTTCAATTTTGTTTTCCATAATATGTGGAGCTAGATCCTCTTGTCTTCTTGGGGCATCTTGTGGAATTGTAGGAGGGTTAGGTGGAGAAATATGAGGGTTAGAATGGTTAGGTGGAGGGTTAGCTACACAATTAGGAGGGTTAGGTGAAGGATTATCCATAGGATTAGTACTATCAGGTGATGGGTTATGAGGATGGTTATGATATCTTATAGTGAATTAGTATGTTTAAAACAAATAATTTACAAATTAAATAATGTAAAAAATAAAAAAATGGTAAAATACAAGGTTAATAGATGTAATTTTTGATCACTTACCTCATCTATGTGGTGGAATCATGAAGGTCATGAAGGTCATGATGTGTTGAGATTTTTAATGGACTTTTGGTGAGTTTTGAGCTCTTTGGAGGAGAAACACGATCATGAAATAAGAATTAGGTCTTAGATAAATGTGAAATGAGGGTCCTTAGCCATGCATTTAAAAAAAAATTAGGACACACATATGCATTATGATAATGTGTACGTGTTATCATATAATTTACACACATTATAGGCTTGCATTTATCAAGCCAAATTTTGAATAACATGAACGCATTATGTGAATAATGTGTATATTATCAAAGATCAAAATATAAATAGCATTGAATACCTTAAAGATTACATAAATTAATAAAGTTACCTTAAGAGTGAATCAATCACATAAAGACAAATAAAATTTAAAAAGTGGGGAAACAATCAAATGAAAAAACCTCCACAATATATTAAGAAGTGTTGAAATCAATAAACTACAAGTACATAGTAATAAGAATACAAAAGAGAGTATCACAAGGATGCAAAAGTAAAAACAAGGTCAATATTAAAGAACTATTAAAAGGTGAGAAGAGAGAGGGATAAGAGCTCAATAAATAAAGATATGAGGAATAAGGACTTACATGTGAAAGTTTTAGCATATGTGGTAAGTTTTTTGTAATCCTCTTAATAGTTGGGAGGATGTGTGTGACATGTGAGAGGAGTGAAACTACATGCAAGTAACTCCCAAAATCCTAAGGAAGATAAAGAGGGGAGTGACACTTAATACAATTGAGATTTATGTGAATTAATAATTCACATAAATACAAATTCTCCACACATGAATAAAACTTAGGATAAAATATTAACTCAAATAAAGGGTAACCTAGCACGATCCTAAAAACTTAGGAAATAATCTAAAATAATATTAATTCTCTAACACTCCCCTTTAAGCTTAATTCGGGGTTACAAAAATAAAGACAACCTTTTAAACAATAGATTTAAAATTACACAATAATCCCCCTTAATGTAAACTTCCTTTACAAGGAATTACAAATGTTTAGAGAGAAGGAAAAAGTGAAAAGGAGTCATAAAAAGTCGCAAGGATTAAAGTGTGATTATGAAAAATCTCTAATTTTTTTCTTCAGATAATGTGGTTGATCCATAATAGAATAAATACCAATAAAAATGAGTAATGATCCATAGACCTTGCAATACAAACAAGTTAATAACAATATTTCAAGTTAAATAACCAATATTCTAAAAATATAATTTACATACATAAATTAATAAAATTAGATGTAAAGGCAAATGTAGTAAAAATAGCTTCCATCATAAAGTGTGTAAAATTACACAAAAATAAGTTACTCAAAATAATCAAAGCATATATTTTATGCAATAAAAAATAAGGATTGTAATAAAAGAGATTTAGCTAATGAAAATAGAGAGAAAAAAGATGTGTTACTTATATTTTTATAAAACGTTAGAAGAATTTTCATAAGAAGACATATCAAAGTATCCAAAAGATTCATTTTCATTAAGAATCCAAATAATTTTACCCTTAGAAGTAAGAGATTTAGCCATTTTCTAACAATGCAATATGTCATACATAGATTTACTATAAGATTTGCATTGGTGTAATTTCTAATATTTAGATATATAATATCCATATTTTCTATAATGCATATGAGGTTTATCATTTTTAACCAAAGCATGAACATTAGAAGTAATATAATAAAAATAAGTTATAATATAAGTCTTATAGTGGGGAGGACAATAAAATTCTAAATTTTTATTTGAAGCATTATAGCCAAGACCTTTACAATTTAAATTTGAACTAAGTAAAAGAGGTTAAAGAATAATGGTTGTGCACTTACCAAGCCCACCAACTAAATAACCCATATTATGCATGATTTTGAAGTCGGGGTTAGTATAATAAGTGTTCAAAGAAGTAGAAGTTGTGTGAAAAGCACAATGAGATTCATCAATATTATGAAAGTTAGTATCAATATTAGAACTATTAGTATGTAAAAAAGACATAAATTTATCATTAAGATCATCAAATGAGTTTTGTATATATATAAATTTTTCATTAAAAGAATATTGAAAAGCATTTAATGTTGCATTTTAACATGCAATTTGATGTTTAAGAATATTAATTTCATCATTTTTGATGCAATTATTTGTGTAAGCTTATTAAGAATTAAAAAAAGCCAATTTAAATGTCATTAAACATGTTAAGAATCAAATTTTAAGATCTATTAACTTGTAAAAGTAATGATACACCAAAAAACCAATAAAAATAATAATTATGAAAAAAAATCAAAACTAATTTTGTTTTAAGAATTAAAACTTAGTTTTGAAAAAAACTTTTAATTGGAGTAGAGTTAATATTTAAACCAATATATAAATAAAATTAGATTTTTATTTGCTTGTGTTAACACATAAAATGATTATCATAAAAATAAGTCCACCTGAGAAATAAAATCTATCTTTTAAAGGCAAGTGTTGGTTTTAACCAAATTTATCAAAGAATAATGCTTGTCATATGGGGAAAAAAAATGTCTTTTGTTTTTGTTATTTTTAAAAATTGAAATGATGAATTTAAAAAGTTATAATTAAACTCATTAAACTTTTATAAAAGCAAAAGGTATCTTATGAAAAAAAAAAAAAAAACACCAAGCAAATTCAAAATGAAAGGATTGTTTTTTTCATCTCTTTTAAGGGGAAAAAATATAGTTTAAAAACTTCCATGTACATTTTTGACGACATCTAAAAACATAAAAGCTGAGATTTATTGAAATTTGGAGAACATGATCTTAGATGAATGATTAGAAAAACTCAATTTTTTTTTATAAGCTTGTGTTTCAAAAAAAAATACACGGCCCTTTTTTAGATGGGTTTTAAGTTAAAAGGACTCAAAAATGTCAAAAAAATAAATTAGAATTCCAAATATAATGGAAAATAAATCAAAAGATGCATGAAAAAAAATTCCTTTAGAAACTTGTTAAAAAATAGGTTATAAAGTAAATAAATGCTACTCTTAATACATTTAAAATAGAAAAAAAAAGAAAATAAAATAGTAAGAAAAATAAAATATTAGAAGAACAAAAATCTTTTTTTCCATCTCCAAATCTACAAATTTATTAAGAATCAATGTTATAAACCATAGAGCTATGATACCATGAAAAATTATTACCAAAGATCTAAATATAATTAACATCAAAATACCTTAAAGATTACATAAATCAACAAAGTTACCTCCATATTGAATCAATAACATGAGGAGAAACAAGATTTAACAAGTGGGGAAACCCTCAAGCAAAAAAAAATCCCATAATCTATTAAGAAGGCTTGAAATTAAAAAAACACAAGTACATAACAATAATAATCCAAAAGAAAGAATCAAAAGAATGTAAAATCAAAAGAAATATTAATATTCAAGAACTACCAAAATGGGATAATAGACAAGGATAAGAGTTCAATAAATAGAGATATGAAGAACAAAGAGTTACATGTGCAAGATTCAACATGTATGTCAAGTGTCCCTAATCCTGTTACAAGTGGGACAGAAGTGTGTGATATGTGAGGGGAGAGGAGTTACATGCAAGTAAGTCTCAAAATTTTAAGGAAGATGAAGAGGTGAATGATACCTCATACAATATGGATTTATGTGAATTATAATTCACATAAATACAAATTGTCTACACATGAATAAAACTTAGGATGAAATATTATTCCAAATAAAGGGTAACCCAACACACTCTTAAATTCTTAAGAAATTACCCAAAATAATATTAACTATCCAATAGTATGTCCATATAAATATCCCTCAAATCCATGCACATACCCAATATACAAGTCAAAGACTCAATGATTTATAAAATTTACAGGTGTGTTACATTAAAAAAAAAATGAATTGACGATCAAATTTAAACCTTTTAACAATATATATTAATTAGATTTGTCATAATGAGGAATATGTGTGATAGTTTAAATGAACTTTTATTAAATAAAATAGCATGAATAATACATTCATTCTAATTGTATATGTAAAAAGTGTATTTAGAGTAACAAATATACTAAATTAATCAAATCTAATTAAGAAATTAGTTAATTTATATATACATAAATTAGTATGTATATTTTAAATAAATTTATTTAAAAAAATACCAAGTGATATCAATTTCAAGTTTGTTATCTTATATTCGTGTGCACCACAATTATTAATAACTTCACTATCTTATTCACAAATTGCCCAAATACTAGTGACAAATTGTGTAATTGGATAACTCATATATACATAAATAAATTACACCAAATACTAAAATGTAATTTGAATTAAGTCTTGATCAACCCTATTTTCATAACACATTGAATATATTGAGTGATTATTTCAATGTGGTGTGTAACCGAGGCCAATTGAGCTCTATTCCATTTAATGCAATAATATAAAGTGTGTTAGGGATTTTTTGACACTATTTGTGCACCCTATTATTAAACCAATTGATCAATCAATTTAGTTACATGGTAAAATAGGTTTAATAAAGCTCAAATTCACATAATGTGACAATCTAATGTGGATTAGGGCTTGATTGGAATCATTTTCACATGATTAAGCCAGTCAATTGATTGATTAAATGTATCATGTGAATCAATCCAATCAAAACTTTAATCCCCCAAATATAAAAATCTAATGTGGATTAGGGTCCTATTGACCCCATTTACACAACACATTGAACTTATCAATTGATAGGTTTAATGTAATGCATGAATGGGGCCAAAAAAGCTTTAATCCATTGAATATGATAATTTAATATGGACTATGAATTAATAGGCCCCATTTTACAAACATATCAAACCAATCAATAGATTGGTTCAATAGTGAGAAAATGAGCCCAATTGAACCCTATTCAATTTAACACAAAAATATAATATCGATTATGTATTTATTTTACCCATTCACACATAACATTGAACTGTTCAGTTTATCGATTAAATTTGGTACATAAATATGAAAGATCAATCCCTATTCAACCCAATGAAATAAACTAATGTGCATTAGGGATTAATTGGACACAATTGGGAAACTCATGGAACTAATTAATCAATTAGTTAAATGAGGTGTACAAATGGGTACAATCAAGATCAAATCCACCTAATGTGAAAATATAATTTGGATTAGGGATTGACTAGCCTCGTTTATGCATGACATTGAATTGATTGATTAACTAGTCAATGTAGTGTCTAAGTATTGAGCCAATCAAGAACTAATCCACATAATGTAACAATATAATATGGATTATGACTTGATTGGCCTTATTTTTTCAACATATTAAATGAATATATTGATCCAGTTCAATGGGGTAAGTAAATAAGGCCAATTAATCCCAAATTCATAGATTGTGATGATATAATGTGGATTAGGGTTGTGTTGGCCCTATTTTCATAACCATATTTAATTGATTTATTGATATTTCAATCTGATCTACAAACACATCCAATTAATCCAAATTTCATTGAATTCAAAAATATAAGGTGTATTAGATCTCGATTGGCCCTATTCACATACCACATTGAATAAATCAATTGATTAGTTCAATATGGTTCTCAGACAGATCTAACCAAGCCTGAATTCTCCTAGTATGGAAATCTAATGTGGATTAGGGATTGATTGAACTCATTTACACAACACATTAAACTAATTAATTGATTGGTTCAATGTTGTGTGTAAAGAGGGCCAATCCATCCTAAATCCACCTAATTCAACAATATAATATGGATTAGAGCTTAATTTTCATGGTTTAGAAACCAAATTGAACTAATAAACTGATTAGTCTAATGTAGTGCATAAATTAGGCCAATTAAAACCTATTCCACATAATTCAACTGTCTAATGTATATTAAGGATCGATTGGCCCTATTTTCTCATCTCATTCAATCAATCAATTAAAAAGTTAAATATGGTACACAAATATGGCTAATCAAGACCAAATCCATCTAATGTGACAATATAATATGGATTAGGGCTTGAGTGTTCCCATTTGACTATGGTGGATGAACAAATCCAATCGAGCTCTAATATATTAATCATGATAGTCTTATGTGGATTGGGGCTCAATTGGCCGTACTTACATAAAATTTTGGTAATTATGAGAATTTATGTAAAATTGGGGAAATTTAGCCATAAATTATTGAAAAATTAATTTAAATATGGAAATCAATTTAAAACCATGTCAATTAGTGAAAAAATGGGGAAATCAAGGTATATTTACAGGAAATTAGTAACAAGTTATTGTAATTAACAAAAAACTAATGATAAATTTGGGAAATTAAGTTAATTAATGTAAATTTATAAAAAAATAAGGCAATTAATGACATTTATGGAATTTAATGTTAAATTTTAATAAATCATTAGCTTCAATGATTTTGCATTAATAGAGCATGTGTATATATACAAGACAAAAATGGTTGGATTAATTATACTCAAATGAAACTATATAACCACATATAGATAAATAAGAAATTTTTATTTTAAAATAATGGAATACTTAAAATAACACTAATATTTCCCTCATTATTACATTGTGTTTACAAATGTACCCTTGAATAGATCAAATTTTACCTTGCCTAGTGATTTTGGTGAGTATGGAGATTTAAGACTTGTTCTCTAAAATAGTGGTATTAGAACTTAATATGTTTTATTATTTCATGAAATATTATATTCTTGATAAGCTTCAATATACCTTGATTGTCACAGAAAAGGATTAGTGGCTGATCTTCAAGAATTTCCATGTCAGATAGAATGTAGTGTAGCCAAATTAATTCATGCAAAGTTCCTCTTTTATAATGATATTATGCCTATTTTTTTGAGAGGGAAACTATATATTTATTTTTACTAATCCATGAAATTGAACTTGATCTAAAATGAAAGATATATCATGTAGTTGATTTCCTATCATCAATAGATCCTACATAGTTTGAGTCTGTACAATCCTAAAGAAGAAATGTGAGCTATTATTATATTACAAACCATAATCTCATGTACCTTAGATATATCTCAAAAATTTCTTTGATGAAAACTAATTACACTTATTTGGCTCCTGCATGAATCTTTAAATATAGCTAACAACAAGGCATAGATCTGGTTTGGTATATGTTGAGTAAATGAGACTCCCAAAAAGTTACCTATAGTGAGTTCCATATACTTGAGGTGAATCCTAAATTAGGGATATTTACAATTATTTCTCCATAGAAGTTGAAAATGGTTTACAATTTTTCATCCCATATTTCTCAAGTAGTGTCTTTGAATATTTCATCTATGAGAGAAAAATGTGATTCTTCCTTTGCCATATCTCCAAGCCAAGATAGTAATGAAGTAGCCCTAAGTTTTTACTTTCAAAATATTTCTTCAATTCATTCTTCACTTATTCTATGATATTATATGATCTTCCTATGATGACAAGATCATCCACATATAAAACAAGAATGACAATCTTTGTGGCTACCTTCTTGATATACAAATTTGAATATGAGGGGATACAAGTGAATCCATACTACAATAGATGACCATATATCTTAATCTACAATGCCCTTGGTGCTTTATTAAGTCCATAAAGTGAATTTATTAGAGGACATGCCTTTTATGGATGTTATTCATCAATAAATACTTCTAGTTGGGTCATGTACACTTCTTATTTGAGATCACCATTCAAGAAAGCACTTATGATGTCTATTTATTGAATCTTTCATCATTTTTTTGTTTCCAATGCATAAATAACTTTGATGGTTTTGATCTGCATAGTGGGTGAAAAGGTTTCATAATAAATTCATTTTTGTTGATCATACCCTTTTGCAAAAAGTCATGCTTTGTATTTGTTGATAGCTCCATTTGCATTGTATTTTGTTTTCACAATCCACTTACAACCAATGGGTTTTTTTCCTATAGGTAGATTGACAAGTTATCACATCCTATTTTTATCAAGGAATCATATTCAACATCCATGGAATTCCTCCACTAACATTGAAATAATGTCTCTCAAACTATCTTTAGTTTATTGTTGTCAACAACTGAACTCATTAGTGTGATATTGACCTCATTTCTACAATGTCTTTTTGTCAGAACTGCTAATGAAGAATATGGAATAGAGTTTAGGTGTGAGTCCTTGATGGAATTTTCAATCAATTTTTGATGCCATGTTGTTTTTTATTTTATGAATAAATATCTTCCAAATTTCTAAGATCAATGAACAATTCTCCTTATGGCTCATCTTCATGTTGAGAATATTCATCGTGCTCATCATCTGACTATGGAATCAACTTATGATATGTGGTTGGTTTTGAATCCTCTTTGTGTGTTAATGATTTTAATGATGAGTCATCACAAACCACATCTAAACTTTTATAAAAATTTCATGTCTTAGTATCCATGAGATGATATGATTTTAACATAGTATTTTAACCCAACAAGATGCACTAGAGTGTTGGTTCAATTTTCTTCCTCTTTTTAGTTGGGACATACATACATGATCTATGACCAAATAATCTTATATTAGAGATAGAAGGTTTATGACCAATCCATACCTATTTTTGTGTCTTGTTTTGTAAGATCTTTATAGGTTCCCTACTGAGAAGATGAATGGTTGTTTGAAAAAACTCTGCCCAAAATGACACTTCTGATTTTGTAGTGGAAAACATGGAACAAGTTATCTCCATGATGAAACAATTGTGTCTCTATAAAATTCCATTCTATTGGGGTACATATGGAGTATTAAAGTCTTGTTTAATGTCATATTTCTTCAAGAATGTTGATAAATCCTTTGATGCCAATACCCCCTTGATTTGAGTGGAGGAAATGAAGAGGCCTCCTTGGCTGTGTCAAAACAAGCTAGTGGAAGACCTTAAAATGAGTAAAGTATTTTATCTTATTCTTGATAATGACAACACAATTTTTTTTGATATAAATAATTAAAAAATAATTGGAATTACTTGAATCCTTGGAAAATAGTAGGCAAGGGTCCACACAAATTGGTATGCACCACATCAAGGTAATCATTGACATGGAGGAACCTACCACAAATGGAACCCTATGTTATTTTCATGTAAGGAATCTAGGGAATATATTCAAATATGGGACAGTTGAGGTAGACCATGTACTATTGCCTTAGAGTTGAGCTGGTATAAGGAATGGGTAAATCAATAATTCTAAAGGGTACTAATTATGCCATAGAGGTGGAGAGGTAAACTTCATTAGATGAATCTGTATCTAGTGAAAATAAATGATCCTTAATAAAATTTCTATCAATTATCTTAGCTTCCTATGAGATGAGATAGGATTTGGTGCAATTCTTGATTAGGAACTCCACCTTAAGCTTATGATTCAAGAGCTAACTTATAAAAAGATATTTTTTGTCAATGTGGGGATATATATCACCTCTATGAGATTAATTCTCATCCCAAGAGGAATGGTGACAATCCAAGTTCCTTTTAAAACATACTTTTTATCATCTATGATTTGAGCTTGATCTCCAGTGGGTTGATTAGTGATTAAATCAAAGATTTCCTTGCATCCTATCATATACTTGTTGGTACTTGAGTCAATCAACTAAAGATTTCTTATTGGTGATGATGTTTGGGAGACAAGAAATATATTATTATGTTCATTTAAATATTCCTCTTCTAGTACATCCTATTTAGATGCATCATAGTTTTTAGTTTCTTTTGTGCCACTATACATCCCTCTACTTCTATCACCAATGATGTAGACATCTTTTTTATTGTTGGGAATTATCTCGATTAGATGCTTGAGTCAAGGTATTGTGTCATAAGTCATGACCATGACCATGACTATGACCATATATAGATCATGTCATTATGGGCCTAAACTTACACATGTGATATGAACTATTTCATTGTCTAAGACTTTGATTGATGTTGAGTTTGCATTGTCGGTCCTTTTTGGAACTTTTAACCACACTACTTGGAAATGAATACTTTGTTCTTGAAATCATCTTATATTGAATGGATGGATTCTTATTGTTATAGCATATTCACCATGTCTTCAAAAGACACAAATTATTTTGTAATTTTTAGTCTTGTGATGAATGTCTAAACCCAAGAAGGAATAACTCTCAAAGTGATTGAGACCAACATCTTGTCATCAACATTTTCATCAAATGCAAATAGTTATATGAAAAGTTCTACCACATGTTGTAATATCTCCTCAAATTTCTTTCCATCTTTCTTGTTGAGTGTATGAAGCTTGGACTGGAGATGGAGCATCTTTGTTTTGTTCTTCACCTTGTAGATAGTGGACAAAATGTTCCAAGCCTCCTTTGATGTTGATGCATCCCAAATATGTGTTTGAATCTCATCAGTGATATTGAGTCTCAATTACATTGTAACATGAAATCTTACATTGTAAATAAAGCTTTCACATACATGTAATATTTTATTATTTCAAATTATATTTACAAAGGAGGTGAAAGCTTGTAAATATTTCATGGGGTGGTTATGGGACCCAACTAGCTCTCCCATGAACCAACAAATATTATTTAATGTTAAATAAATTATTTATAACTATACTAATAAAAAACATAATGTAAATATGATTTAATCAACTAACCCAACAAGCATTATTATGTTCTATTTATGGATAAAATGTTTTTAATTGAGAAAATTTCACTGGATTAGGATAAAAATTGTGTGATCAGATAAATGTAGCTAGATTTAGGTGAAATTATCCATATATAAACACCATTTATCATTATTTGATGATCAATTTTTTTATTTGAGATATCTGAATGAATTAATCCCAAATTAGGTGTTATTAGGTACATAAATGTATATTTGGGAAAAATCATGTATGTGTGAGCACCATTTTTTTAATTTCATGATTAAATGTCATTATTACAGTAAATTTGACTATATTAAGAATCAATTAAGTGTGAATGCATAATTTTAGGTAGAATTGAGTAAAATTAGAAATGTTTTAGTACAATTTGCTATCATTTGTGAGCCAAAGTCATTATGTAAGAAAATTTGACTAAATTTGCCTGATTAGGTATGATCAAATACATGAAATTAGATTTGGGAATATATGAAAAAAATTATCATTATTTCTTGAGAAAACATGTGATTATTTGGGAAATTTGGCAATATATGAGCATTATTTATCATTATTTTGTGATCAAATGTCATTATTTCATAAATTTTCACCAGATTATGAATCAATTAGGTTCAATCAAATAAATATAAGTATATTGGATAGAATGCTACCATATGCGAGTACCATTTATCATTATTTCATGATTGAATATAATTAACTAGAAAATTTGAGTAGAATAGTCTACAAATGGTTCGATCAAATAGATATGGGCATATGTAAGGAAAATTGGCCTTACATGAGTTTTTTAAAATTATTTCTTTATCAAATGGTGTTATTTTAGAAAAATTAACTAAATCAGACCCTAATAATGCTCTATTAGTTATGTAAAGGTAGATTTATGGAAACTTGGGGATGTTTGAACATCATTTACTGTTTCATCATTATCGAATGCCATCATTTTTTTAAAAATGATTATATTAGGCTCCAATTAGGTGTGATTGGATAGTTTTAAGTAGACATGACAAAAATTGGGTATATTTGAGAAAAATGTAATGTTATTGAAATGTTTAATGTCATTATGTAAGTAAATTTTATTGAATTGGGCCAAATTAGGCACAATCAGATACATTAGGTTAGATTTAGGGAGATTGGGAATATTTGTGAACCATTTGTCATTATTTCATGAGTGAATGTTGTAATTTGATTAAATTTCTCTAAACCTTGTTTAGGTTTGATCAAATAGATTTATAAATTTTTTGAGAAAAGAGGGCATCTATGAGAACTGCTTGTTATTTTAAGATGAATTGTCATTTATTTGAGAAAATTTGACCAAATAAAGCCAAATTATGTCATATCAGATAAATGTGAGTATATTTGGAGTAAACTAAGCATATATGAGCACCATTTATCATTATTACATGATTAAAAGTTATAAATTAAGGAATTTTCATTGAATTCAACCCTAATTAGGTGAAATTAGATACATAAAGGGGTAAGTGCATGGAGTTGGGGAAAAATTCCATGGACATTTAAGATAACATGATCACATTAATAAATAATGCAATCATATTATTTAATTAACATGATCACATTATTTAATTAATGTGATTGTGTTATTTAAATTTTGGATTAGTAATTATTAGGCCATAATGTGATCATGTTAATGTATAACATGATGGCATTAATAGATAACACAATCACTTTATTGTTACATTTATTTTTTTATACTTTATATTTATTTTAGTAAATATAATAAATTAAGGTAACATAGCATCTGATAGATTTGGTCTCATAGTTGCATTGCTTATGATGTGGAAAATAGTTTTTCAAAATCCAATCTAGTCAGTACTTAGGCATTTTTAGGGTCCAAGTATTAAACTTAGGAATTTTAGGACATAATTTTTGAAATTGATGTCCATTTTTGGTAAACATATAGTCATTTTTTAGAATTTTTTGCCTTTTATATTAAATCCTATCATTTTTAGGAGTCTTAAGTTTGCCAAAATTGAAGTTTGCAAACCACTCACTTTGAAATTGATGCAAAGTGGTGTGATTTGGGTATAATAGGTCACATTGATGACCTACACATATCAAACAACCACTTTGTGTTAATTTCACTTGTTCATCTCCCTCCCTGATTCTAGATTACTTTATACTCATGCCTTATCACTCCTAATATCTCCCTTATTAACCCTCACTATCCTCAATCATGTTTAATCACTCCCTCATCATCACTAATTACTCCCTCATCAACCCTCACTATCCCTCATCATCCCTCATCACTCCCTAATTGACCCTCACATCCCTCATAATCTTTAATCACTCCTTCATTATCCCTAATCACTCCTCATTGGCTCTCACCATCCCTCATCATCCCTAATCACTGCTTCATCATACCTCATCATATCTAATTAATCATTCCTCATACCTCATCACCTATAATCACTCTATCATTAATCTTCACCATCCCTCACCATCCTTAATCACTTTCTCATCCTCATTAATGACTCCCCTATTAACCCTTACCATCCCTCATCATCCCTATAAACTCCCTCATTATCTCTACTCAATTCCTCCTCATCACTCTTCATCTTAATCACTCCATCTAATACCTTGATGGTGGTATTTTGTTGGGGTTTAACAATGTTAGGAACTACAAGTGGAGAGATGATTGATAGGATAAAATATAAGACATAGTGATCAAAATGATGTGGACACAATTTTGGAACATAAATATTTAACACCTATGAAAAAATATGGGCCTATTAGAAATGATGTAATTTACAATTAAAAATCTACCAAAATAAGAGAAGCAAGTAAAACCACCATAGCACCAAAAAAGGGTATTAAATACATGAAGATCATCAAGCTATGTGTTTTTTAATACCCAATCAATTGATTTCCACATGGGGACATTTTATGATTCTAATAATTACATTGAATGCCTATTATTTGTATGCCTATTGATTGAGTTATCATACCAGAGAGTGGAAAATAATTTTCAAATTATTAGAAAAAGTAGTCGAAGATTATAAAGTGGTGTTTAATTCATCAATTCAATATTTAATCCAATGAAGAGTGTCACACTTTGAGCTCTCTACTTGCACATCTCTATCAGTGAGTACAAGTTATCTAGCACTACAAAAGGTAAGTATATAATATATTATGAACCCAATGATATGGTTGGTACTAAAAATATCTCTACTTCCCCAACAAGAAATTATATGGATTAAAAATATTGTTTTATTAACAAATATAGATCAATTATAAGCCAATACACTTCATTTCCAATGGAAGTCAAAAGAATTTATTTTTTTCTAAATTATATTTTCAAAAATTAAACTTGAAATTCGCACTTCATCCATAACCATACTCTAGTGTAGGCCTTGAGAAATGGATCACCTAGTAGTGTCACTTGGTATACAAAATCAAACTTTTTAAAGATGCAATCCTTTGTG
This sequence comes from Torreya grandis, assembly GCA_037957365.1. NCBI lineage: Eukaryota > Viridiplantae > Streptophyta > Pinopsida > Cupressales > Taxaceae > Torreya > Torreya grandis. The sequence goes on from JARHVA010002481.1 coordinate 1,771,810, forward strand.
ACATCTCACCATTAGAATTATGTGATGTTTTACATGTGGTCAACCATATATTGACCATTGATATGTAGTCTATGAAGTAAATCCTTGAAATGTTGTGATAGATTTTCATGATCTAAAATACTATATATCATAGTTAGTTCATAATATTTTAGTCTTTAGTGTTAGAAAGTATAATAATCTTGTCAGTTCTAGTAAGAAGTATACTCTTTATGGTAAGAAGTAAATGTAATAACATCCCTTTATCACCACATCATAGTGTGGTTTATCCAACAATGAAAAATCCAAAATAATTGAACCATAAACTAGATGAATACAAAGATATCTTTTAGTCACCTAAATAAGTTCCTACATACTGTACACTAAACAATACTATTGATTTGATCCCGTAACTACCTCTAACTCAAACCTCTTTATACAACATATCATTTTTAGAGAATGAATAGATCAAGTGGTAGATCCATGAAATCATGGATAATGGATGCATCATGCCTAAATCATTGCCTTGTAGAAGCCCAATTGTCTTTGTGCCAAAGTTGTGAATCAGTTAAAAAATCTTAACAAGATTAAAGTGAATAACTATTATCCTCATTTAAATATTAAGACATTTTTTTGCCATATCCATGGTGTAGAAGTCTTTTCCAAAATTTATTTTAAGTTTGGGTATCACCGTATTCATGTTAAACCTCTAGACATTTGGAATAATATCTTTAAAACAAAGGAAAGATTGTTTTAGTAGTTAGTTATGACTTTTATGTTAACTCATGTAATGAATTCATTCATTTCAAGATGTTTAATGACATCCTCATGCCCTTTACCTATGTCATTTTAAAAATCTAACTTGATGACATCTTAATCTTTAGAAAACATGAAATGAACATCTACACCATGATAAAATAGTGTTTCACATTTTGAAAAAACATATTTTTATGATAACATTAATAAATGTTCATTTTTCATGCAAGAGATAAAATATTTGGGACATAGTACACACACAAGGAGTGTATTCAAGTCATACAAGAATGGGAAACACTAAATAAATTTTTATCTTATTCAAATCTTCTCAGAATTAGAAAATTATACAAGATATTTGTGTTTTATTTTTATCTTTGGAACCAAACTACCAAAGGTGGAACTGAATAAATTTTCATCTAGTCAGCTGCACAACAAAGACAATTCGATGAACTAAAATTGAGACTCTATTTTGTGTTAGTAATTATGTTACTTGACTATAAATTTTAAAGATCATCTAATTCATTTAGTAATAAAATTGACTATCACAAATGGGTACTAACAACACAAGTCCTAGAAAAGAGTTAATTTATATTAAATGGATTAAACAACATATAATTGGAACCAAAGATATAATTAGAGTATATACTTACGTCAGAGGATGAGGGAATGATTAGGGATGGTGAGGGATGGTGAGGGTCAAGGATGAAGTGATGAGGGATGGTGAAGGTTAATGAGGGAGTGATTAGTGATGATGAAAAATGAAGAAAGATTGATTAAGGATTATGAGGGATGAGGAGGTTGTGATTAGGGATGATGAACGATGGTGATAATAAATTAAAGAGTGATTAGGGATGATAATCATGAGTGACTAGAAATGATGAGAGATAATGAAAGTCAATGAGGGAGTGATTAGGGATGAGGAGGGACATGGAGGGAGTGAATAGGGATGAGAAAGAGATTAGGGATGATGAGTGATGAGGAAAGAGTGATCAAAAATGAAGGATAGGGAGGGAGTGATTACGGATGATAAGAGATAGTGATGGTCAATGGAGGAGTGATTATGGATGATAAGGGAGTAATTAGAGATGACTAGGGATAGTGAGGGTCAATGAGGGAGTAATTAGGGACAATGAGAAATGATGAGAGAATGATTAAGGGTAATGAGGGATGAGTAATAAGTGATTAGAGATGAGGGAGAGATGATGAACAAGTGAAATTAACATAAAGTGGTCATTTGATCTATGCAGGTCATCAATATGACCTATACTACCCCAATCACACCACTTTGGAACAAGTTCAAAGTGAGTAGTTTTAAAACATCAATTTTGACAAACCTAGGACTCTTATAAATGCCAAGAGTCAATTTGAAAGGCATAAAAACCTAAAAATTACTATATATTTACCAAAAATAGATATCAATTATAAAATTTATGTACTAAAATCCCTAGGTTTAATACATAGACCCTAAAAATGCCTAAGTACTAACCAAATTGAATTTTTAAAAACTATTTTCCATGTTGTATGGTGTACAACTATGAGACCAACTCTATTAGATGTTGAGTGAACTAATTTATTATATTTACTAAAATAAATTTAAAGTATAAGAAAATAAATGTAACAATATAAATATAAGCTTTTGGCCAAAGTTTCCTTCATATGTGATTCCCACATGTTTTAAGGTGTTGAAAATATATAACGAGATCACTTTATTAAGTAGCATGATCATGTTAATAATTTGATCATGATATTTAAATTTGAATTCAATTCTCTAACCTTTTAGCTCAGGAATGACTTGGATTCTTGAGCCAAAGGCTTGGATTGTCAATGTACAATCGAGTTTTGAGAGTTATATAAAAAAAGGAATTCAAATTTCATTTCCAAATACACTACGAATTACAATTTTGAAATTCAAAAACTTAATACCATCACAATGAGAATGCATCCCTCTTTCCAGAAACATAAATTTTATATTTTTTGGACTAATTTAAGGTTTCAAAGTATGTTGATTTCTAATTATACTTTTTTAGACCACTACATGTCACAAACATAGATGCATATACATATTCATGTAATTTGTTTTTCATTTATCTAAGTGAAAAATAAATTATATGGTCACAAACTAGGCCTAATTATACACACATTACAAAATATGATTTTTTTTGAGGTAGTTAGGCATGCCACATAGATGGCTATCCATTTTTTTTAGTTTTTAGGATCTATTTACTAGCAAAATTCATGAAAAAAGGTATTCATTAAAAATATATAAAAATATATAAGTAACAAACTAGAATATTTTATCTAAATTTTCCCCAAAGGGTTTCAAATAATATTAAATGCTATGAAAAAATGGTGTATTGCACTGCCATCTATCTACTATGTTTTCATAAAAATAGGAGTTCTTATTCAAATTTTAGATGTTTGACCTAGTTATTCTTAATCTTTTTAAAAAATATTTAATGTTTTAAAAATTAGACTCGAAATACTATATTTCATGTTCTTACACCATCTTCAAATTTGGAGTGTAGATATATCAAATTATCTAGAAAAATTTAGATTTCTAAAATTTTAGGAAAATCATGTCCACAGATAAGCCACTTTTTATCCTCCAACTTTGTGAATTTACCCAAAGGTGGATTTTTAGGAAATTTAAGAACATTAAATTAACACTTGTATTTATTTTATGATTAAAAGTCATTATTCCAAAAATGCTACTAGCTTTGATTACATCATTGGTTTAATAAAGTCATAACAGGGATAATTGAGTACAATGAGCCTAAATGTAACCTATTCACTCACGTTATGGCTAAATTTTCCCAAATTGGATGTAATTATAAGTAATCAATACACATTGGGGCTCAACTACCACCATTTATACACATGATTGAACCAATTGAAAAACTAATTTAATCAAGTGTAAAATTAGGGCTAATAAAATTTTGTTGCATAAATTTATATTTTAAAATATTATATATAATCCAAATTTATACTTAAGATGCAATTAATAATATTTATAAAGATTAATTTCTCAATATCCTCTCAGATCTCATTATTTATAAGAAATACAATAAAAATTAATTATGACACACATAGAGCTCTTAAAAATGTCAATAATTACTTTGGAATTCCAAAAAACCTCTAAAACAACTATTAGTTTTCCTTAAAAATAGACTCTAGATGCAAAAAATATCTATAGAATCAAAAGTTCAAAACCAAAATATTAAAAATGACTAAATCCAAACCTAGTTGTATTTTGAAAAATTATATTCTAAATGGTAATTCGTAGAGCTCTGAAATACCAATTTCTTATATTTATTAAAATAAATTCAAAGTATAATGTTTGGGCTTATACTTCACATTTGTTTCATTATATTTGTAGCACTCTTTTCAACATAGATTATATCATTTTTATTTAAAGGTGAATATTGATTAACTTTAGTAGAAATGAACTATCATCAACCCCCTTTAAACTTCCTAAATACTTGCTAACGTTGACCTCTTGGGGACATGCTAACATTGACCCTATATTTATGGGCTAGATTCTCATCTATATAGAGACACACTAACATCACCCTATGGATACACTAAGTTTAAATTTTTGTTAAAATATCCTATTTCAATTCACAAAAACCTTCCCATCCATAATGTGACTTAAGAGCGACCTTTAAATCCATCTCTATTCAATCCAAAAGCTACTGTGGGGGAGCCCTCTTACGTTTAAATTATTTAGTAAATATTGATGAATTTATTTTAGTTGTATTATGTATAACCAAGATTTTAAGGATTTAAATTTCGGCGTGTGAGATTTAACGATTGTTATATATTTCATTTTTATTATAAAAATTTCAATACCAAAACAATATATTTGGATTAAAAATGCTGGGAATCAATCCTTATAGGCTTTATAGATGGTAGGTTGGGGTTTTTAAGTATAAAGATTATTGTTTCAATTCTATAAGTATGCTGTCAATGAGTTATATATATATATATATATATATAAATTGTTATAGTTATATGAATAATAAATGGCTATACTAAAATCTATTGTTTATTATTGAAATGTAAATAAAGACAATTCTAATAGAAAAATGGGTTATGACAATTAATTATATGAGTGATGAATGGCTACAAAATGATCCACTATCCATTTTTGAAATGTAAATAAAGACCATTCTAAAAGTAAAATAATTTATATAGTTGTATGAATAATAAATGATATAAAAAAGTTTGAGACTTATTTTTTTAAGTTTAAAATACTAATTATCTTTATTTTTAATTTATATCTATATTTTTAATTAATAATAATAATAATAATAATAATAATAATAATAATGTTGACAAATATCTCACTACCTTCTCATTTACATATATAACATTTTGAATTTTATTTAAAAAAATATCAAAACAATATGCTACCTATTATAATGAAGGAATATAGTCACATCAAACTTTATTTGTAAAATAGGTATATATTCCACATTAAACTTAATTAACATATATTTTATACTCCTAGCTCAAAAAATGATTGATATATGACTATTCTAAAGTATTTTCAGTGTTTAAATAAAGATAAAAAAGTGTTGAAAATAAAATGTACAACAAATTAAGCATAAAAAAAAAACACAAACTAAGACAAACTATAAAATAAACATAATATATGACTTTGAAAAATCAAGTATAGAAAATCTCTAGTGAGTAAGGAAATTACATTCATCTCTAACTATCTAATTCAATATTTGTACAAGTTATTACCAACATTGACTTTTATAGACAAAATTTTCACTACTACATTATCCAAACCTTCAGACACAATTTTTTTGGTATTTATCAAACACATCAAAGTGATCCAACAAATCTATGAGTAAATTATGATATGAATGTTAATAAATAGTAAGACCAAATGATTTGTTTTGCATCAAAATTGAAAAGCTCTTGATCAAATTCACTCAATCCCATATGCAACTGTTCTAGATTGAAGTTATCAAACCTGTTTCAAAATGAATAGAAAACTAAGAAAACAAAAAAAATTAATCACATATATTTTAAAAGGAAGAAATTAAATTGTTAATATATTACTCATATAGTTCGGTCAAATACATGACAAACTTGTACTTTCTAAGCAGCTGATTGTAGTGATCGGCGAAAATCTTACAGAGCAACTCATTTCCCATACCCATTATCTGCTAATTAAATCAACGGATCAGATTAAAACCCACGAATTTATTTAAATTAGCAAACAAGTTTAGAGTGCATACCTGAAGGGGAATCTTATAACGCAGTGTCATGTAGCGCACAAAGCTTTCCATGCTTCGAAATAAGTGCAGTTTCTCTCTCTCACACTTTTATTACTTTTCCTTCTTTATTAATGCAGGTATTCTCCAGAAAATATTGGTACATTCAGAGACGTTATAAATGCAGAGGAATTGAAATCCAGAGCATGTTTTTCCATACCTGCTATCATTGCATGAACAACCATATCCGCTGGAATTTGTACACAGCAGTGCAACATAATAATTTGCATGAATTATATAATTGATTTGTATGAAAAATAAGTTTGAATCAAAGTCCTTTGTGTATGGTTATGCCACATCCATTATTAGGTCAGGATTAGCTAAGAATGATGTGATCCGACCTTTTCCATATCCTATGATCACAGTTTCCATTGTCCGGCAATACCCAAAAATATACTCTTAAACCTTCAAACATTTTATCTTACACGTATCATATAATTCATTTATATAAAAAATTGAAGGATAAACAAACTTATATATAGAAATTAGGCTTTCTTCAACATAATCTTAAAAATTAAGAGATGTTTATATTACCTAAAAATTTAAAAAATATAAATAAAATAATTAAATAATATACAATTATTTTTTTAATATTAAAAATTATAAAATCTTACTTGAAAAAATGAGATATTTTTAAATATAATATTAAAAAATTAATTTAAAAACATAATATTTATCATTGCATTAAATAAAAAAACTTTCTTTCATAAAAATAAATCCTAGTTTTTAAAATGAATATAATTTTTTTTTAACATTTTAAGAAATAAAAAGAAAATTAATTTAAAACCAAAATATTTATCAAAGGTTTAAATTAAAAAAAAAAAAAAATTTATAATAATAAATCACCAAATGTTTAAAATATATATATTTTTTTAAATAATTAAAAAAAAAAAAAATTATATAAAATCTATAATATATTTATTTGTATGATTTTTTTTAAAAAAAAAACTCTATTTAATAATGAATTTTTAAAATTGTTATTTATAAAATTTAAAATTTAATTTATTAAAATATATTAAAATGTCTTAACATGTTTACTCTCCTATAAATAATTTAAATAATTAATATGATATTAGTTTTTAAAATCTTAGAAAATAAAAAAGAAAATAAAATAAGATATATTTACATCTTATAAAATATATGACTTATATATTAATTGTGTATAAAGATAATAATTATATCTCATTTTTCTAAGAAACTTATCATCAAGGATAAGATTTTAATTCATTTTTACTATTGGAATCTTTAAACTCATTAATGGTTGGAAATTAATAATTATAATTTTTAATAGAATTATTGTTAAAGTTTTTATTTTTAAAATTTGTCTTTTTTTCTATTTTTTATTATTTGTTTTGAATTAATTAGATTAAAAAAAAAAAAAAAAGCTTACCATATTTCTTTAGTATTATTTTCTATCAATTTAGCACACTTTATCTCTTTCCAATCCAATAATGTAGTCTAAAAGGGACAATAAGAACCCTTTATCAACTTCCACTTCGCTAAATCCTCTTCACTTGTTCCTTCCCTATTTTCTTATGCACCTTATATCTCATCTTACTTTGTGGTTATTTAAACTCCCTCTTAAATCAAAGAACTCTCTCATATCTGATTTTTATCTTACTTTTTAAACTCTCCCCAAATCATATTTTTACATATTTTAAACTATAAATTATAATATTGATTATTTTAAATTCAAATATCACTTACAGATTAAGATGAGTCATAATTAATTTAATATTTATTGGAAGCACAATCATTAAACAACAGAGGGTAGGGGTGAATAAGTTTATTCAAAGTATTCATTCAATTCCACTTAAGCATATATGAACCATTCATACAAACATGAATATCTAGCAAAGCATATGCAACCATACCATATCATGAAACAAGATAACACATTACATATATGGGAAACCCTTAAGGGGAAGAAAACTCACCGATCTATGCAAACGGACTATAGTCCTATGAGAAAAAAACCAATCTTTAGCGAATCATAAACTCCACATGGAGAATCAACCCAAACTAGTCAAGCACCCACTCAACTAGGCTTTAGCAAGCACTAACTTGCAAAGAGGCACCATCCCCCTAGATAAATCAGCACCAACTCAGCCACTTGAAACATTTGATGACCTTAAAAAAACTTTGTTTCTTACACAACAAATGATGATCACATTCTTTAGCTCTTATCACTCTTCTATCCCTTTCAAACTAATTTCTAAGCTTCTTCATTCAACTAGGTCTCTTCAAGACTAATTAGGTCATATGACATTGATCTTCATACTTAGACTCTTGTTAGATATTCATAAAAATCCTTTTGATCTTTTTTGATGTTCCATAAGACCTCTTTCCACTCAAAGATATTATATTTCATTTGCTTCACCATACATTCCTACTTCTAACCCAAATAGGCCTAAATAGCCTTATTCTTATACTAGGCTCTTGCTCAAACACCTCTTGGTCGGCCACACAGACTTTCCCACTTATATTATCCATATAATAAGACTTAGGACATGATACAAACATGAATCAATCATTACACTAGGTCGGCCATAACTCAAATAGACCAAATTCTTCTTTAGGTCTCATGGAGACCTAATTCCATTAAGCCTTCTTTAGGAGCCATTACCTCATGTTCTTCTTTCAAAAAATAATTCTTTTACATAAAATTGGAACCTTTGATATATTAATAAAATATAAACCTACTAAGTTTATCTAGGATCCATAATACTTTTTAGAGCCAACCACCGCTAGAAGCACACCATTAGTATTATTCATAATTAGGTCTTCACATACACAGAAAGTTTGTCTTGAACTACGAAAGATTAAACCCAAATTAGCTAACCATGGAAATACATCACATGTATAGAAACTAAATGACCTATAGGTCATCACCATATGCTTTAAACACTTCAACTTAAGACATAATGGCTCAATAACTCTCCTACAACTTGCTTTCTTAGAACTACCAAAATTGTCAAAAATATAGTTATGAAAATTGAACTTCTAACACATGTATAGAGACATTCAAATAATTCCAATAAATGAACGTGATTCTATGACATTTCAAGACCATATTCAAATACAAAATCAATATTGTCTAATGTCAAATATTAGTCTTGGAGACTAATTTGTTGACCTCTTTCCTCATATTCACATCAGAATAGAATAAGCCATTTTGGCTTCAACTTTTTAACCTCTATAATTGAATTCTAAACCCTCTACCAATAATTAATAAGACATAAAATTCACAAAAAATATTTTGATGCACTTCAATCCATCATTCTTTCGTGAAAACAAATCAAGAATCATCTTCTCATCATTACTTGGGTTTTGCACATTTTGCTCTATTAGGCCTATTAGCGACTAGCCCACTTGGATCACCAAATTTGCATTTTTAAATACTAGAATCTACTCATAAACCTCCATGGACATAAACTACATGTCTAATGATTCATCCACCATCCATTTGCATACTTTTATTTGGTCAACTCTGACTAGTATAACAAATATATGAGAAATTAACACTTTCTTATAGGGTCTACTCATAAAACCTAACAACTCAATCACACTTGAAGGTGCATGGGAGAATTGAATACAACATCAAATCACTTATCTAGTCATACCAACTCATCCTTAGCACTCTAGATCAAAATATTAAACATTAGGTCTTTACTAGGGTTCTAAGAGGGTTTAAACACACTTCCACTTTTAATGATTGTTCATAAAACATAGCCCCTTGATTCTAAAAATAATGCCTATAATTATGAGATAGGACCCTTTCCCATCTAACATGAATATCTTAGGTTCCCATGTAGAGGTTTGACAAGCTAACAAACACAATAAAATCCTTCTTGGGTTGAGAACCCTCCATTCTACACACTCAAGAGACCTCCAAACACAATTTCATGACCTTTCCTACAAACCATGACCTCAAAGTTGTTCAACATACTTTAAAAAACATGGCACACTTCTAAAAACACTCACCTATCCATACTTGCCTTAGAAATAGAAACTCATACCCCATCAGACCATACTCTCTCTACATCATGGTCTTCATGCAACATTAGACCTAGAAACACACTTTCATGCCATTATCAATGCACTCTACACCTCATAGACATGATCAAGAAAAATCATACACCCTCTTGTGCCTTTGTAAATCCATATTACGAAGTCACCATACTCATACCCTCTCACAAGGATTTTACATGCCATGACTAGTCTTAGGCTACTTAAGCACTTTGACTTCCATGCCTCTTTTCAAGCTTTAAACACCTCACTGACATGGTCAACATCTCAATCTCATTCCATACAACCTCTCTCATGTTTAAACACTACCATACATCCTTCACATTCCTTGACAATAGATCATGATATCCCATTAGGATAGGAAAGTTCTAGGACTTTTCTAGTTGTAGACTTGGACTGAAGGTCTTACCCCTATAGGCTCACCTTGAAAATCTCTTTGATGCCTCTACACTTTATTCACATGCCTTAAATTATTCTCAAACAATTTCATACCTATGAACATACCTTTTCATGCTCACCAAGCACATGCCTCTTCATGACATGATTATGCTTGTTATACGTTGTACCTTCCATGCTTGACCTATACCAATGATCTAAGACATTACTTGTATTCAAATTCTTTCTTTCAAAAATGACCTAGTCACTCACATAATGTCAATATGTACATGATCATCTTGTCATATTTTACACTTCAAACAACACTCTTTTCTTTCATGAACACACTCATGAAAATAATTTTTCTTTCATGAATGACCTCACTCATGACAACTCTTCCTTGCACCTAGTCACTACCAACTATACTTTGCCAAATATTTCTATTCACATTTGTCATTCTCCTTGATATCAATCTTGATCACTAATTGACAGAGAAGACAATGTTCAACAATTTCACCTTGAAGATATCACTCAAGCTGACATACGAACACTCATAACACACTCATATCACTGCTCTCATACTTCTGCCATGTCATGACTAGACTCAAGCCTCTAATGCACTTTAACACCTTTGACACCTTAACTAGTGCCTTCCATGCTCACACCACTTATGATAATTTTCATCAATACAACTCTCTTATGTGCCTTGACATAACTCATTGTCAATTGAACTAACCTTGCTCTCACCTAGACACTAGTCTTAAGACAACTACTTGAAATCAACCTCATTCACCATTATTACACTCTCTCTCATAGAAAAAATATTCATTATAATGGTATAAGAACTCATCATACACATACCTCAAAGCTTACTTGACCATGCACCTAGTCACTACCAATTGTACTCTGAGAATTATCTTTATTCACCTTTGACATCCACCTTACACAATATACATGTTCACAATATGATATTTGATATCGATCTTGATTACTAATAAATAAAGAAGATAATGTTCAATAATCTCACCTTAAAGATATCACTCATGTTGACATAAGAACACTCATAACACACTCATATCATTGCTCTCATACTTCTGCCATGTCATGAATACACTCAAGCCTCTAATGCACCTGAACACTTTTGACACCTTGACCTGTGCCTTCCATGATCACACCACTAAACTAACCTTGATCTCACCTAGACACTAGTATCAAAACAACTACTTGAAAATCAACCTCATTCACCATGATTACACTCTCTCTCATAGCAACAATGCTCAATATGATGGCATAAGAACTCATCATAAACATACCTTAAAGCTTATTTGACCATGCACCTTCAAAATAAAATTTTAAATCAATGACAACATCAATGTCAAAACCCAAAAATTAGTGACAATGATCAACAATCTCCCCCTTTTTCATTGATGATAAACACACTCAAAAAACTATGGAAACTACTTTTGATGGCAACCATCTCCTATAAATGGCTCTTGCCTTCTATTTCCCTTTATGATATTTATCCCCCTTGTACATTAATTATAAAGGGTCACTTGCAACTAATAAAATCACACTTTCTCCCCCTGAGATGATACTACCTCTCAAAGACACTATATGACACATAATCTTCAAAAACTATGGAAACCACCCATGACAACCACTCTCTTGACAAAGAAGTCAGAGCTACCAAGCTCCCCCTTAGACCAAACATATATCTTCTAAATTAACTAGGAACTCAAAATCACTTACCTTCCTTGACATGATTGAATAAGATTAAACTCTTGATCACACACTAGGCTACCACACTCTTGACATCAACTACAAAGTTAAGGACTCCTTTGTATTCATAGCTCAACACTTGAGTCGATAGGAATCTTAAAACATCCTCATCTTCCTTCAATCATCTTGACACCAATACCCATTTTAAACATAGATAAAGCTCAACTAGTCACACAAATAGATACCAAAAGCTTACCTCTCATATACTAATTAACTACACTTTGACCTCAAATACCTGATGTCAAACTTGGATCTCTCATCATGTTGCCTAATACACTTCAAACCTCATGCATATATTAATAAAATAATGTCTCCATGAAGCCTAATGGAGACACCCCTTTTCATAGGGCACTAAAACACCATGAACTCAGGAGATTCCCAGATCTCCAATCCACTCTTCTTAGCCATCTTACAATCATGATGGTCCAAAGCTCAAAATTTTTGGTTGATAAATATTTAAATAGCATATAAATAACACAGTGATAATGAATTTCTTGAGAAGAGATGTAGTATTACTCAAGATCGAAATACAAATATATGTTGGGAAGAGATGTGTGTCTTCACATTTTAGGTTACCTCTTCATTTATAAACATTTTGAAAGCATGGGGAGGATGTGGAAGGTCACTAATATTGAGGGAGATTAAGTGGTTTGACTTCCAAGATTTAAAACAATATAGAATTCAAGAAATTACTATTTTTAGAAACTTACTATTTTTAGACTGCACTACTAAAATTGAAATTTGGAGAACTTACATTGGGTTTTTTGAGGTCAAACTTCATTGAAAAAATATCATGTCATCTCATGACATTCTCCTCATTCTTAGATTTCCAATGGTTCAAACGGCGAGTCAATTAGAGCTACGGTGCAAAAGTTATGGCTCCTAGAAGTTCTATCATCAATTGGGGTGGAACTGTCACCCGAATTGTCACCTAAATTGTTACCCGGATCATTCCTCCCTCCTAGAAAAGAAATGGTCCCCATTGCATCAATGTTCCCAATTAGGTGTGGTAGTTATGTGTTGATTTTATTCTCTGTGAGACACTCACCTTGGTGGCTAAGCTGGCCCCTTTTGACCACTCGATAAAGCAGAATAGAGCATCCTCTTGTTGTCTTCATCCAGGTAACCACAATCTGATCCTCTTCCATTGGAGCAAAACTTTGTGGATCAAGCTCATCAATGTCTAGTTGTTTTGCTACAATTCAAGTGTCTAATAGAGGTGGGTGATATGGTTTGAGGAGCTCCACATTGAATATTGGATGCAGACCAAGGTAGGCTGGTAGGTTCAACTCAAAAGCATTTTCTCCAACCTTTTTAGTGATGGTGTAGGGAGCATATCATAGAGGCTAAATATTTCTATGTGGGCCTACAAGCCATTCCTTCTTAAGCTGCAACCAAACCTTGTCACCCACAGTAAAATGGTGTGCAATCCTATGTTTGTCATGGCGTTGCTTATAAAACTGATTCATCTTCTCTAGGATGTCATGAACTTATTGCTGGATGTGTTGCATTTGTTCAATAAACTTTGTTGCTTTTTCTGCCTCAGAACTTCCATGAGGTGTGTATTCCATGGTGGAAAATGGAATAGCTATATCAATTGGTGCCATGGGTTGGAACCCAAAACATACTTGGAATGGACTGTGCTTGGTCGAGCTATGCAGCACCTAAATATATCTATGTTGTATGAAAAGAAGTCCCTCATCCCATGTGCATGGATGTTTGGAGTGATACATCTGAATCATGTGAACAATCAAGTAGTTTACCACCTCTATCTAACCATCAGTCTATGGATGGAAGGCTGTGGACTTCATCAGCTTAGTATCCATCATCTTCCATAGAGTGGACCAGAAGATGCTCAGGAACATACTATCTCGATCTGAGACAATGGACTTGGGAAGACCAAAATGGAGCCATACATGACTAAAATATAGTTGAGCAGTTTCCTCAGTAGATATATTTTTCTTATAAGATGGTGTAGGGAGCATATCATAGAGGCTAAATATTTCTATGTGGGCCTACAAGCCATTCCTTCTTAAGCTGCAACCAAACCTTGTCACCCACAGTAAAATGGCGTGCAATCCTATGTTTGTCATGGCGTTGCTTATAAAACTGATTCATCTTCTCTAGGATGTCATGAACTTATTGCTGGATGTGTTGCATTTGTTCAATAAACTTTGTTGCTTTTTCTGCCTCAGAACTTCCATGAGGTGTGTATTCCATGGTGGAAAATGGAATAGCTATATCAATTGGTGCCATGGGTTGGAACCCAAAACATACTTGGAATGGACTGTGCTTGGTCGAGCTGTGCAGCACCTAAATATATCTATGTTGTATGAAAAGAAGTCCCTCATCCCATGTGCATGGATGTTTGGAGTGATACATCTGAATCATGTGAACAATCAAGTAGTTTACCACCTCTATCTAACCATCAGTCTATGGATGGAAGGCTGTGGACTTCACCAGCTTAGTATCCATCATCTTCCATAGAGTGGACCAGAAGATGCTCAGGAACATACTATCTCGATCTGAGACAATGGACTTGGGGAGACCAAAATGGAGCCATACATGACTAAAATATAGTTGAGCAGTTTCCTCAGTAGATATATTTTTCTTATAAGCAACCATGATATCCATTTTTGAAAAATGATCAACTACCACAAAAATATAGTCCTTACCATGTTTTGAAGTGGGCAAACCTGAGAGAAAATCCATTGAGATAGATTCCCAAGGCCTGGTTGGTTCTGGCAATGGCATGTACAATCCTTGATTCTTATTTTTTGGCTTGGCTATTACACATGGGGTGTAAGATTTGAGATATCTTTCCAAATCCTTTCACATATGGGGCTAGTAGAAGTGTTTTTGAAGAACTGCCAAAGTCTTTTTGATACCAAAGTGTCTAGCTATCCTACTGAAGTGTGCTTCCCATATCATCTTTTGTCGCTCTACAACTAGAACATAGATGTGCCACATATGATAGAGGAAATTATATTACAAATAGAAATAAAAAACATGTTTACCTTTTTGAAGTGCTTGATATGTATCGGCAAAGGTAGGATCTGCTTCATATAGAGCACCCCAAGTGGTAGTCTCATGTCCACATAGGTTAAGAACTGTTGTGAGTGTAGTAATTGGTGGGCATCTCAAACAATCTACAGTTGTATTTTAGCTCCCCTTTTTGTGTTTGATTATCAAGTGGAACTGCTAAAGATATGTGGCCCACTTTTGGTGCCTCTCATTTCATAGTTTGCTTTGCATCTAAATGAATTCCAATAGTCTGTGGTCAGTGTGGATGACCGTCTCTTTCCCCAAGATGTAGTGTTTCCATTGTTTGTAGGCTTGCACAATGGCATAGAGCTCCTTATCATATGTTGGATATTTCCTGACTGTATCAATGAAAGTTTCACTATGATATGCAACAGGATGGCCATGTTGCATGATGACAACATCCATGGCATATTTAGATGCATCTGTCATCAACTCAAATGGTTGATGTAAATATGGCAAGGCAAGTATAGGGGCTGAGCAGAGTCTGTTCTTCAAATTCTCAAATGCCCTTTGTTGTATTTCACCCCACTAAAATGTAGCTTTAACTCCTCCTTTAGTCACTTGGGTTAGTGACTAAGCAACATGTGAAAATCTAAGAACAAACCTGTGGTAGAAATTTGCAAGACCCAAAAAAATGTGAAGCTCTGTGAGGGTCTTTGGTGTGAGCCATTCTCGAATAACCCAAATCTTTTTTGGATCAACATGGACCCCTTCTTCATTCATAACGTACCTAAGGTACTGAATTGTTGTCATCTTGAATGTGCATTTGTCAAGATTTGCATAAAACTTATGCTCCCAAAGAGTTTGAAGCACCTTAAAAACATGTTGCAAATGTTCTTCCCATGTTTTGCTATAGATGAGTATGCCATCTAAGTAGATAACCATGAATGAGTTGGTGAAGGGTCATAGGATGTCATCCATCATCCTCATGAAGGTTGCAGGTGCGTTAGTTAAGCCAAAAGGCATAACCAACCATTCAAAGAGCCCCTCCTTAGATTTGAATGTAGTCTTCCAGACATTAGTGGGATTAATGGGAATTTGGTGATAACCAGATTTGAGATCAATTATGGTGAAGAATTTCTCACCACGGAGCTAGTCCAACAGGTCATCAATCTTGGGGAGAGGGTAGCGATTCTTCACAGAGATTTTATTCAGGGCTCAGTAGTCAATGCAAAGCCTCCATGTTCCATCTTTCTTTAGTGCCAAGATAATTGGGATACCACAAGGTGAAGAGCTTGGCCTGATGTGACCCTTTTGGATCAATTCTTGAATCTATCTTTTTTATCTCATCATTCTCCAAAATTGATCTGTGATACACAGGATTGTTAGGCAAAGGTGATCTTAGGATCAAATCAATAGAATGTTTAACCTAGCAATGTAGTGGAACTCCTGTGGGTGACTTGACTAAGTCATCATATTCTCTTGTGATTCATCCTGTATGCTTTTGTTGTTGTGTTGATTGTGTAGTCAGGACTGCAACATCGGCCTTCTTGGATTTCTATGGTTTGACCACCATGAGAATAAATTGCTTTGTCTTCTCCACCAATCTCTTGCATTACTTATCACTGATAAGAGAGATAGATGTGGGAGGTGGTACCTCTGGTACCCTATAGCGCCGTGTTCCAAGAGTGAGGGTGATCCTTTGGGTTCATGATTCATAGATGCCATATCACTCATACATGAATGGCTGACCAAGGAGTACATCACAAACATCTAGATTGACCTCATCACACAAGACTTCATCTTGGAATGGTTTTATAGCATATGAAAGAAGACACTGATGGGTGACACGAAGGTCTCTCCTTGGGTTCAACCATCCAATATTGTAGGGCTTTGGATGAGGCTTCATGGATATATTTAGACTTTTCACAACTTTAGCAGAGATTAAATTCTTTTAACTCCCACTATCAAGAATGAAATGTAGAGGCTTACCTTTTACCCATAATTTGGAGTGAAACAATCTTTCTTTGTCATTTGGTCTTTCCTCATGGGTCTGTGATGAAGCAATAATGGTGTCTGGATCAACATCTACAATTTCTTCTTTGTCCTCTTCGACTATGGGTTGTGTGTGAGGCATAGTAGTAGATGTTGAGTATTGTGACTCAGAGTGCAATGACTTGATGGCTTGACATTCTTCTTTAGAGTGAGTTACAATTTTGTGGTAATCACACCATTTTCCAGCCTTCCTCTTTTGGGATTTCTTATCCTAAAACTCCTTCTGCTTCCAATTTTGGTCTCGTGTTTGACCTTCCTTGTCACTTTTCTATTTTGAGGGTTGACTCTTCGTATTCTTTCTGCCATGCTTCTGTTCAATCTTCACTACAAATTTGTATGCCTCACCGAGGGTTTCAAAATTGAAGAGTTTCATTCCCCCCTCCATATGTACCATTGTAGTCCACCATGATATTTGAGAGTTTTATGTTTCTCACTTTCTTGAATGCCCAATCTTGCAGACAAAGAATGAAAAGTGTTTGTGTAATATTGAATAGATTGGTCCTTACCTTGGTGAAGTTGTTGCCACTATATGTATAGATCATCATATGCTCTGATGGGATAGTATTCTTCTTTCACTACTTCCAAAAAATCATCCCAGGTGGGTTTCACCTCAAGGCCAATGTCATCTGTACTGAACCTCTTTTTGTACACTTCCCACCAATTTTTCATGTGCAATGATGATTTCAAAAGAGCAAAAGTGATATTTTCTCCATTGATGAACTTATTTATAGAGAAGTAGGAAGACAGTTGATCCAACCATTTTTATACTGCATCAGCATTGATTTTGCCTTCAAATGTAGGAATATCAAAATTTACCTAAACCTTGAAGGGTGTTGGGGCACTAAAAGGACGTTCCCTAGATGAGAAGCCATGAAGTGTAGCCACAGAGCCAAATTTTCCCATCAGAAGTGTTTGAAGAATTCGGGAAAATTATTGTAGCATCTATGCTTGTTGCTATTGGAGGGATTCATTCATCATTTCCTTGAAAGGATCAAATGTCTCAGTGTTGTCCACCATTTGAAGTCATTTAGAGTGAACAGGTGGAAAGTTTGAAAGCTCTGTTGTTTCTCACCCAAGCTTCTTATAGCCTGACCTCATCCTCAAGATCATACACTCTCAAGACAAACCGCTCTGATACCATTGATGCAAAACTTAGAAGTTCTAGTTGATAAATATTTCAATAGCATAGAAATAACACAGTAATAATGAATTCTTTGAGAAGAGATGTAGTATTACTTAAGATCGCAATACAAATATATGTTTATCTCTGGGAAGAGATGTCTATCTTCACATTTCAGGTTACCTCTTCATTTATACACATTTTGAAAGCATGGGGAGGATGTGGAAGGTCACCAATCTTGAGGGAGATTAAGTGGTTTGACTTCCAAGATTTAAAACAATACAAAATTTGAGGAATTACTATTTTTAGAAACTTACTATTTTTAGACTACACTAATAAAATTGAAATTTGGGGCACTTCCATTTGGTTTTCAAGGATAAAACTTCATTGAGAAGAGATCATGCCATCTCACAACTTTTTCCTCATTCTTAGCTTTCCAATGGTTCAAACGGTGAGTCAATTGGAGCTACGGTGCAAAAGTTATGGCTCCCAGAAGTTCTATCATCAATTGGGGTGGGACTGTTACCTAAATTGTCACCTAAATTGTTACCTGGATCACATGAGACTAATAATCTCTATTTAGAATCCACTTAGGATTGATTCATTCAATTGACTCATCCACCTTTCCATCCTTCTTACTCTCTTTGTCTTCTTTGTCAATATATGAAAATAAAAAAATTTCTTGACATTACTTCACTTCTAATCCTTGCTCTACCTCAAAAAATAGTCCACCTTGGTTTACGAATTGATCGTAACTCACTTTGATTGTCTTTGTCTTCCATACCTTGGTTGGCTCTTTCTCTTGAACTTTAGGATTTTCAATGCTCACTAATTCTATGTCACTCTTCTTTAATGAGATGAAATTGCTCTTCTCTCCTTTGGTTTTATATTCTTTCTCTACCTTCTCCATAGGATCTAACTTCTTGATCCACTACTTAGTGGCATAGCTAGACACCTACCCGTCATGACTGATCTTCCTCAAATGCCTCATATTGCATTACCTTGTAAAATGACTAGTATTATGACATTTTAAACAAACAAAATTACTATACTTGCTTCTTGATTGATCACTCCTTCTACAATGGTCCCATGATAACTCATCCCTTGATACCATTCTATAATCACTTGCTCTATGACCAAAGATATAAAAATAAAAAAAATAACCATTAAAATAATTAGAATACCTTATAGAATTGGGTTGTTTGATTTGTATCTTCACATTAACTTTCAAGTTGGTAATCTTGACTTGTTCTAACTTTTCATGCTCTTTCTCAACCTTTCTAATCTTGTTTATGAGATGCTTATGCTCAACTATGAAAGGAACTAGCTCTATTTCCAATTGATCATACCCAACTTGTTTTGATCTAAACTTTGTATTTACACATTCTAATTGATTATTGAGATCCTTGATAATCTTCTCATCCCTTTTTACCTCTTTGATTTAGTCACTCTTCAAGGTACATTTATGTTTCTTAAGATCCTTGACCATAGATCTCAGGTCATGCTTCCTCTTATTTCAGTGTTTCAAATCATCTAGGGTACTTATGAGCTTAGTTTCAAAGTCTAATTTAGCTTCTCCTTCTTCACTATCATATTATACTTCTTAATCATACATGTTATCTTCTTTATCACTAGACATCTTGTGCTTCTAAGGATCACCTTCAAGATGTCAGACTTGCTTTAAAGGATTAGGCTCTGATAACAATTATTGGAAGCATAATCACTGAGGAGGGGAGGGGGGGTAAATTAGTGTCTTTAAATCATTCATTCAATTCCATTTAAGCATACATGAACCGTTCATACAAACATGAACATCTAACAAAGCATATGCAACCATGCATGATCATGAAATAAGATAACACATTACATATTTGGGAAAACCTCAAGGGGAATAAAAATCAATAATATTTATAAATAGAATAAAGTCCTATAAGACAAAAACCAATCTTTAGTGAAGCACCATCTCTACATGGAGCACAAACCCCAACTAGTCAAGCACCAACTGGAAAGGAGGCACCATCCTCTTAGATGGCTCAAAACCAACTCAACCACCTAAAATTTTTGATCACCTTCAAAAAACCTTGCTACTCACACAAAATATAATGATCAACTTCTTTATATCTTCTCACTCTTCTATCCCTCTCAAACTATGATCTAGGATTCTTTACTCAACTAGGTCTCTTCAAGATTGATTAGGTCATATGACCTTGCTCTTCATACTCATACCTCCTTTTATACATTCATGACAGTCCATTTGATATTTTTTGATGGTATATAAATCCTCCTTCCACTCAAGGATATTCTATTTCATTTTATTCACTATACATTCCTACTTTCAACCTAAATAGGCCTAATTAGCCATATTCTTATACTAGACTCTTGATCATACACCACTTGGTCAGCTATACACACTTGACCACTTAAATTTTTCATAAAATAGGCCTTAGTAAATGTTACAAATATGAATCAATCATTACATTAGGTTGGCCATAAATAAAATATACCAAATCCTTCTTTAGATCTCATGGAGACTTAATTCCATTAGGCCTTCTTTAGGACACGTTACCTTATGTTCTACTGTCAACAAACTTTTACTTATCACATAGAAGATTTTTTTTATATATTACTCAAATATACCCCTACTAAGATTATCTAGGCTTTATAACACTCTATAGAGCCAACCACCACTTGAAGCACACCATTAGTATTGTTCACAATTAGGCCTTCACATACACGACAAGTCTATCTTGAACTACTAAAGATTAAAACCAAATTAGATAAATAACCATAAAAATAAATCACATATTAAAAAAATAAATGAACTAAAGGTCATCACCATATTATTTAAAACACTTCAACTCAAAACATAAAGGCTCAAGAACTCTCCTACAACTTGTTTACTCAGAACTATCAAAACTGTAAAAAACATAGTTATGAAAACTTGAACTTATAACACCTATATAGAGACATTCAAAGATTTAAAATATATGAAAATTATTCTATAAAATTTCCATACCATAGTCAATTACAAAATAGATATGGTCTTATGTGAAATATTAGTCTTGCAGACCAATGCTTTGACCTCTCTCCTCATAGTCACACTAGAACAAGATAAGCCATTTTGGCTTCAACTTTCCAACCTCTGTACCTAAGTTTAAAACCCTATACCAAAAATTAATAGGACACAAAAGTCCCAAAAAACATTTTCAAGCACTTCAATCCATCACTCTTTCATGAAAACATATCAAGAATCATCTTCTCATCATTGCTTGGGTTTTGAACATTTTACTAGGTTATACCTATTGGTGACTAACACACTTGGATCACCAAAATTGAATTTTTAAAGACTGAAACATGCTTAAAAACCTTCATGGACATAAACTACATATCTCAATATTAATCTTCCATTGCTTTTCATACTTTGACTTGGTCAACTCTTACTGTTACAATAAATCTTTGAAAAATTAGCACTTTACTATAGGGTCTACTCGCACACCTTACAACTAAATCACACTTGGAGGTGTCTCATAGAGTTGAATATAAATTCCAATCAATTATCTAGCCATACCAATTCATCTTGATGACTTTAGATCAAAATATTCAACTTTAGGTCTTTATTAAGTTTATAACAGGATTTAAACACACTTCCACTATTAATGATTGTTCAAATAGCATAACCCCTCAATCCAAAAACTAATACTTTTAATTTTTATCTAAGATCCTTTAGCATCTACCATGAATATATTAAGTTCCCATGTAGAGGTTTGATGATCTAACAAACATAAGAACATACTTCTCGGGTTGAGAACCCTCCATTCTACACACTCAAGAGACCTCCAAACATATTTTTATGACTCTTCCTATAAACCATGTCCTAAAACTTGGATAACATACTTGAAACATCATGACACACTTATAAAAACACTCATATATCTATACTTACTTTATAAATAGAACCTCATGCCCCATTAGACCATAGTCTCTCTCTACATCATGGTCCTCATGCTATATTTAGACCTAGAAACACACCTTTATGCCACTATCAATGTACTCTACACCTCATAAACATGATCAAGTAACCTTATATAACCTATAATGACTATATGCATACATCTTACCAAGTCACCATATAAGCATACATTCTTACAATGACTTTACATGCCATGACTACTCTTAGGCTACTTAAGCACTTTGGCCACCATGCCTCTTTTCATGATCTCAACACCTCACTATCATGCTAAACATCTCTCTCTCTCTCTCTCTCTCTCTCTCTCTCATGCCATAAAACCTATCTCATATTTAAAAAATACCATGCATCCTTCACATTCCTTGACAATAAATCATGATACCTCATTAGGCCAAAGATGGTCTAGGACTTGTCTAGTTACAAACTTGGACTGAAGGTCTTACCCTTATAGTCTCACCTTTAAGATCTCCTTGATACCTCTTAAACTTGATCACATTACTTACATGCTCCTTAAAAAATTCCATACCTTTGCATGCTCACCATGCACATGCCTCTTCATGACATGACTATGCTTGTTGTATAATGTACCTTCCATGTTTGACCTATTCCACTGATCTGAGACATTAGTTGTCCTCCAATTCTCTCTTTTAGAAATTTACTTGATCACCTTGTCACATTTCACACTACCAACAACATTCTTTTCTCTCATGATATCACTCATGGTAACACTCTTTCTTTCATGAATGACCTCACTCATGACAACTCTTCCTTGCACCTAGTCACTGCCAAATATAATCTGCCAATTATGTCTATTTACCTTTGACATCCACCTTACTCAATATGCATCTTCACAAGA
The DNA here is from genome assembly GCA_037957365.1 of Torreya grandis. NCBI lineage: Eukaryota > Viridiplantae > Streptophyta > Pinopsida > Cupressales > Taxaceae > Torreya > Torreya grandis. The sequence continues at coordinate 1,794,996 of JARHVA010002481.1, forward strand.
TGATCCTTGATATCAATCTTGATCACTAATCAACAGAGAAGATAATGTTCAACAATCTCACCTTGAAGATATCACTCAAGCTAACATAAGAACACTCATAACACACTCATATCACTGCTCTCATACTTCTACCATGCCGTGACTAGACTCAAGTCTCCAATGCACCTGAACACCTTTGACACCTGTGCCTTCCATGCTCACACTACTTATGAAAATTTTAATCAATGCAACGCTCTTATATACCTTGACATAACTCACTGTCAGCTAAATTGATCTTGCTCTCACCTAGACACTAGTCTCAAAACAACTACTTGACATCAACCTCATTCGCCATGTTTACACTCTCTCTCATAGCAACAACACTCAATATACTGATATAAGAACTCATCATACACATACCTAAAAGCTTACTTGACCATGCACCTTCACAAAAACTTTTGACATAAATGATGACATAAATACCAAAACTCAATAATCAATAACAATGCTCAACAATATAAATATATATATATTCATATCAAAAAAATTATGTGCTCAAATATTCACACAAATTCCAATGTTCTTTTGATATTTATCAATATCTAATTCAATAAAATAAATATTAATAAGAAATTATTTATTCAATTTCACACACTTATGAATACTTAATATAATATATAATGAATTTTATGAATATTTAATAAAATTTAATACTTTTATTTATGTCATAGATTGGTTGAATTGAATGAATTATTAAATATGTTTTTATTTTTAAAAATTAAAGTTAAAAATATGATTATATTTTATTATTTTTTATTAATTTTTTTTTAAATTTTAATATATTATGAATTTAATAATTAATTACTATAAATATTTTAAATATATATATATATATATATATATATATATATATATATATATATATATATATATATATATATATCTTAAATTTTTTATTATATTAATTAATAAATAAATTATTTTTATCAAAAAAAATTACAATATAGAGATGTAAAATGGATAATATATTTGTGAAAAATGCACTCCATTATCATTGTAATAATCTATTGAACATTTATTAAGAGACACATTTCCATTTATCATTGCCTATAATTTTTCCACACATCATACCATACCATTCCCTGCATGCATGTGTTCCACGTGTCTTCTTAACCACTGACATTCTGCTTGTAATTTATTATGTTGGAATAAGAATTGATATTGGCTGGTCATGATGATTCATAAGTAGTAGTTTTGTAAGAATAATCTGCTACTAACTATTTTTGTGGTGGTGTCTGCATTTTTGATATTCACATGTGTTTAGTGTTTTGGTCTTATCTTATTTTAATATTTTGTTAATAGTTGTATTTATTTTTTACTAACATTAATATCAAATCATAAATTTCTATCAATAACTATTTAATTGTAACAATTTATATCTTTTATTTATTTTTATTTTTTTATTAATTCAGATATAAATATTCTTTAGTATTTTTTTTTTAAATATCATTTTTCATAAAGATATATCAAAAATTAAATATATATTATTATCATTATATCACAATATAATAAACCATAAATAATATAAAATTAAAAAAGTTTTATTTCCCTATTTTATGTTTATAGTTTTTCAAATAATTTAAAATATATATTAATGTTAAATATAAAAACAACATATTTACATTGACTCACATTCAACATTAAACACTTATAGCATGGAGCGAGCTCTTCATACCCCTCTTAATGTTGTTCATCTATATTTTAATATTTAATGTAATTTTATATCCATTTCTATGTTTATGTATCTTATAGTACTAGAATTATATACTTTATGTCCTATCACATGTCTTATGTGTTAATTGGATTCCCCAACATGTTTAGGTATAGGGATTCAAGCCCATAAAGATATATGATAGATTAAAACCTATCACTTCCATCCATATCCATATCTATAGATGGGATGTGCCTATCTCTCTTCACTCCCCACCCTGTAAGGCCCCCTATCTATATTTGCCGGAGCAGTGGATAAATATAAAGTTGTGTACCAATTCCATAAATTGTAGAATGCAATTATCAGATGACCATGATCCATATCTTTCTTGGGGAATCTATTGCCACAAGACCCTACTACTTTCCTTATGAACATCATTTCTAAATTTATATGTCTATAACATTAAAAACTTTGTTAAATAATTTTTACTGTTACATTATTTATATCATGTAGCTTGTCTCTTTTACTACGTGTTTTTAATGATACCTGTCATGTATCCATTTGACAAATATTATTTGAACATGTTTCATATTTTTATATATTCAAATTTATGCTCATTCACAATTATGAGAGGACTTTAATATTATATTTCATTATAATTATTATGTTTTATGTTACAATGATATATTTTTTATATATTAAAAATTTAAGGAAAACTATTTATTATGCTTATTATTTAAATTTATACTTTTTTTTATCTCATATAAATTATCAATAATATTAAATGTTATATTACAAACGATTACATGTAATCTCTTTTTTTTAAGATATAATTTTGATAAATTTATCTTAGATCTCAAAAGAAAGGTATATATTCTATCCAAAATATTCAAATTAGTAGTTGTTATATGAGCTTCTGAGGTTGATTTCTCTATTTATTCCATCCCTCTTTGGAACAAAGCAGGTCATAGTAAATGCAATTTCAACCTGAAAATGCTTGCTCGCTCTCACCAAAGAGATTTTGGATTTTTTTCACTCTAAACATGAAAACATTGTAGAGGCTATTGAAGAGCTCATTGAAGAGTTTAAGGATGATTTTTATGGGCTAAAAAAAGGATTTTTATGTCCAATAAATGTTGTTTTATCTGATCCTCCTACCTTGATGATCACTTCTCCCTTGTCAAAATGTGTCAGCTCTTCACGTGGGGGTCTTTGGTCATATGCTTCAGTGGTAGCCTCACTTCTTGCTATGACTTCCCCTATTGTATCTCCCCCTACAGTTCTATTTGGTCTTGTTTCTTCCTTGACTACACTCTAAGATAAAATTTTTATGGTTCTTAACCCTCCTAACCCAACCTCTTAGGTTCATGTGGCCACACTCAATGGACCTCCACCCATGGTTTATCCCTTTTTGATCCTTGCTTTATTAGATGGTCTAGTCGGGGGTTAGCCTTTGATCTCTTTTCCCTCTCCCTCCTGTGCCCCTCTACCTATTCTTTCAGAGACTTTCTCTAATGTGGTGGTTGGGGATTCTAAGACTCATTGGGTTTATGCAAAATGCAATAATGCTCCTAAATCATACCACCACTATTTTGATTTATAAAAATCATGGATCCCCTCAGGATTTGAATCTATAGTCCTTATGCTGGTGGATGGTTCACGTTTGTCTTCTTCAGCCCCTACTATAGATATACTACCTTTTAATTTTTAGATTCGAGTCTCCATGTTGGTTCTTGAGTTGGTTATCCTCGACCCTCCTTTGCTAGTGATAAAAGCTAAGATTGGAAAAAATCCATGATCAAAAAATGTGTGGGGTCATTCAGTTCTCATTCAGTGCTCTCTACTTGGGCCTCAAAGGAATGGTGATCCATCGGTCCTCCTTCCTTACCCTTGTTACGTGTTGGATTCTTCTTGGTGGAATTTTAGAGCATTACTGACCATGACTTTGTGTAGAATTTTGGTATGTGGTTCTTCAACTCTTTCGAGATTTTTTTATCCTTGGAACCCTTTTTTCTCACCGAATTCAATTCAACTCAATGCCATACTGATGTGGTTTCAACTTCATTTTCTCCCTCTGATGATGATGAATGAAATCTTCATTAAAATCTTGGTGAAAAAAGTTGTCTCTTTCATGAAGATTGATGCTACCTCTTAAAATCTTAACTCAGTTGATGTTTGTGCTTACATTGACTATTCCAAATCGCTCTCTTTTTTAATTAATCTACTTCCTATAAAATCTTGACACTTTATACTCTTATTTTGTAATAAAATAAATGTAACATTTAATGATTGCATAAATTTTAAGTATCCATTCTTAAATAAATTTAATATTATATATACCCTTATATTTCTATCATAATTTTAAAGCATTATCTTCCATTAAAATTACTATTATTATATCTTATTTTTTAATAAATGAAAATAAATATGAGGAGTTCATTGTTAAATAAATTTAAGTGATCCAATTACCATTATTTAAATTTATTTCTAAAATTAAATTGGAAAATAAAATGATTTTTTTTAAAGGTTCCTATACCCTATTATTTAAATTCCCTTAATTCCCTTCTAAATAGTAAAGGTTCTCACAACCTATTATTTAAATTTATTTAATTTATTTCTAAAGGTTTAGTTTAGTTATCACATCCACTCTGGAAATAAAGCTGATCAATGTAGCATGTGTTTTATTGATCAATGTAGCATGTGTTTTATTGTGTGTTAGTTGAATATGTGAATTAGTTATGTTGAAGTAATAATTGGTTTCACTTCTCTAATATAAAGGTTTTAAACTTATATTAAAAACTTAAAAGATCAAAATTTAACTAGTTTTTTTATTAACTGTGTAACATTGTTACACATTGAAAGTTATACATAAATCCATCTAATTTGGAAAGTAGATATAATTAGATATAATCAAATAAAATAGTAAATTGTCATTCATATATATATAAAGATTAATAATAACTAATAAAATTGAGATTTAGTATAATATCTATTTTACATGAATTTGGTGAAAGTCATTGAATATTGAAATTATGAATCATGTTTATATGGTAAGGGAAAAAATAAACACAAAAATTTATGATGAATTGTTTGAAAATAAATTTACTAAATTCTTATAAAAGAGTGAAGATGTTGGAAGAGTAGGTATAGTTTTGTCTATGTGTAAGTATGCAAATTTTGATTTGACTATCCTATTTATCTACTCTAAGAATTAATACATCTTGCTTGTTTTTCTAAAATTCAACATAAATCTTTGAAAAAATCTTCTCCTTATCCACAACTCTAATAAATTATTAAAAACCAATAAAAATAGTGGATTGATTAGGTGGCATGTGTTACCTCTCTATTATTATTAGGGCCCTAGGCTAAAATTATTTTAAAAAAATACACTCAATGCAATTCAACAAGTATCAATGAACCATTAAAACATTTAGACCATTTAAATTCATCTTCTAAAATCACCTTTAAGTCACCCTAAAATTCCATAACATTTTACTTTTCAAATTCAAAATTCATAAAGTTAGATTTAAAGTCACATTTGGGAGACGTATTTAGAGGGTGATGTTAGGGGTATCTCTAGAACAAATGACTTTAGAGAAGACTTTAAGATTCCTTTATAGGATATATTAGGGTGTCTTTGGAGGTGACACTGGGGGTCTCTAAGAAGTGCATTGGGGTGACCTAATTGATGATGTTTATGTGATTTTATCTCTAAATTTGTTTTTGTCACCATGTCCCTAAAGGTGACTTTCTTATCATCTTTAACATGAACTTAGTATTTATGTTAAGGTTTTCTTTACTAAAGTTACACATTAATAAAAGGAAATGTGATTTGGGGATCAATTATCCATAAATTATCCCCCATCTAATAAATTTCTCAATTGGTTCAATATGGGATATAATTAGGGCACGTGAGCTCCACCTCAACTTAATTTGATTACCTTACATGATATGGGGCCTAGTTTTCCCAAATTACTCGAATGGTTCAATATGAAATTTAATTAAAGGAAATGCATCATTTTCAATGTAATTATGACTACCTAACATGATTTGAGGCTAAAATTCTCCCAATTGACCCCCTCATTGACGTAATTACCTGATTGGTTCAATTGAGGACATAATTAAGTGAAAATAAATCCCTACCAACCTAATTTTAATACAAAAATTGATGTCAACAAATAAACCTTTAGGGATATCCCTATTTAATGAGGATAACAAAGTTTCCTATAAGGATACACCTAGTGATTGACATGACATAGGAATATGCATTATTGGATGAACTACTCAATTGGTTTGATTAGGGACATAACTAGGGTCAACCAAGTCCCATTAACCTAATTACGACTATGTAATGTGATTTGAGGCTCAATTTCCCCCAAACTAATCCCTTATTAAGCCATATTGTTGATTATTTAAATATAAGACGTAAGTAATAGAAACCTATCCTCATGAACCTAATTATGACTACCTAATTTCATTTGGAGTTATATTTTCTTTAATTGACTCCCTCATTGAACCAATTACTTAATTGTTTCAACAAAGGATTCAATTATGAAAAATTAATCCCCTTCATCCTATTACAACTACATAAAGAAATTTGGGTCTCAATTTACCAAAGATTCTTGGTAAAGAGTGAGTAAATGTAAATTCATATTTGTATGTCATTTCACTTCTCTAACTAGAATATTTTGTAATACTAATACCATCTTTGTAACTTTGTCACATGTTTATTGGGACTTTCAAAACATTCCAGACATATTCAAGGTATTAGGTTATATTAAAAAGGAGTGTGACAATTATTATGCTCATCTTGATTCCTTTTATTGTGATTATAAAACATATTTAGCATGAGATAGGCTTCAAAATCAATTATAAAACATTAAGTTCATTTATTTTCTAGTTGTTGATAGTATATTATATGCAAATATTGAAAGGTCGATGGTTTTGTTACATGGATATAAGTTGATGAATATGATTCTTGTTGAATAATTCTAGGGGTTTTGAATCATTTAAAACATATGGGGTTTATATATATATATATATATATATATATATATATATATATATATATATATATATATATATATATATATATATATATATATTGGATATTGGTCCTTCACCTTGAGATTTTGTTCATGCAAAGATATAGTAAAGTCATTCAATGAACCTATAGCTCAAAGCATTAATATTTTTTACTCAAAATAGAAAATCAACATATTGCATCTTATTATACTTTTTATTATTATTAATGTACAAATGATATTTATAAAATATTAGTGTTAAGAGTTTTAAGTTATTTTAAATGTTAGAATTTATAAATTATTTAGGATATGTGTAGGTAGATGATTATTTGAAATGATTTTGAAACAAGTTAAAGGGCCTCCACCCATAAGAATTTTTAATTTGGTCAAATTTATTATTTAAACTCTTGGACTTTATTAAATGCAAATTATAAAGTTAATTTATAAATTTATAAACTAATTAATTTATAAAGATAAATTAAATTTAAGTACAACTAACTAAAATTTTGTTGTAACGTGATTCATAACTATCTCAAGGAAAGTTAATTTATAAATATATTGAATACACCTAACAAAAGGAGAAACACACATGTATTAAGAGTTTTTCTAAGTTTGAAAATTTTCTATCTTTTTTATTTTTTGCAAACATCTCCAAAATAGAATAACTAATTTTAAATAGACTCAACATTAAATTATTTGATAGTGAAATAATATAATTGAATAACACATGTATATTTAAATTTTTAAATCTATTCATAAATGATTATCTAAAGATTATCAGGTATCAATATAATTTGATGATTGCATATATGTATTCATATGCATTGAAATTTTTGTACTTGAATCAAATAATGATGAATACCTTGTAGTTTGTGATAAATTATTAATCTATTGATTAAAATTTGATTCCTTTTAAAATATTATATTTGTAATCAAACTCACTTCATTTTTTTCTCAATAAATTTATCTCTTTTACATCTCTAAGTTTATTCTTATTTCAAGTCTCACAATTTTCTCTTATTTTATTTAGATTTTTATTATAATTAAACTATGATTTATTTCTTAGATAGATTATTTTCATTCTATTTTGTTAGTATTTAATTAATTAATTATTTTTTGGTTTAGATTATGTTTTTATTTATGTTTTCTTTTAGATTTATTACTTATTTGCATTTATTTATCTTTCTAGTATTAGTTGTTACTTTCTTATTTTTACTTAGTCTTTTAGATTATCTTTAATAGTTTGTTTACCATTTTTAGTGTTATTTAATTGCTTAGTGAAGTTGTTTAGGTCTATTTATTACTTTCCTTATTTGGTTTTATATTTAGTTGTTAGTGTTAATTGTGATGATAGTTTTAATTCTTATTTCTTTGCTTGGTTTTATTTATATTCATTTTATTTATCATTTGGTTTCTTTCATTTCTTTTTATTAGTTTGGTTTTTACTCTTGGCATTAAGTGATTGATAAAAGAGATAAATTGATAAGAATTTGTATAAATCATAGATATTACTTCTTTTATAGGCTTTACTCTGTTGGATAGGTTAGATTAAATATTTTTAATCTGATTCTTAATTTATTAATGAAAAAGTATCTGATTTCTAAAATATAATGATGCATAATTCAATGTTTGATTTGCATACTTATTTTTATAATCATTACAAAAAAGTATCTATGATTTTTAGAATCAAATCTTGTTCCTTATACTCTTATGATTAAACTAGTCTGATTCCATCTTAACCTTCATGATAGGCAAAAGGGTTGACTTATTGACATAAAAATTTTCACCATCAATAAATTTAACAAATCTATTGGGGAGGTTTTTATGTTTTATATTTAATTTTTATTTTTATTTTCTTCTTTTTATCCTTCTTCTTTTTTTTATTCCTTCTTAACATAAAAACCTATATATTGCATATTATGAAGCTTTAGGTTTTGGTCTTGAAAAGGCTATAGAACTTAAGGTTAATTATTTAAAGGTATTTGGAGATTCTGAGTTAATAATGAGATAAGTTAGAAATATTTATAAAATAAATCAGACTTGTCTTCATAGGTATAATTAGAAAGTTTGGTCACTTCTTGAAAGATTTTAAGCTTTTAATATCACCCATATACTTGAAGAATTTAATTTTTGTGATAATAATCTGGGTATTTTTGCTTCTAATCTGACCATGAGTGATATTGGGCTAATAATAGATTTAAAAATTCAAAATATTTTTAGATGTAAATTGTATAATTTTAATGATAATAATCTTAATTTTCATTATGATGAATATATCAATTTATTTTTATAAGGTAATTATTTTGATCATGAAGACTATGTATTGAATTGTAGTGATTACTTGTAGTTAAGCACTAATAAATTTGCTACTGGTTTTATCAACCTAAAATCAATGTTCACTATAAATGATCCACCTAAAATTTTACATACCAAAGAGCCATCTATGATAATAATAAGTGATACTATTCATATTAATCTTAGCACCGAGGAAGAACCTAATTTTTTTTATTTGAGAATTTAATGTACACTTAAGGAAAAAGTTCAATTCATTAAATGATTCAAATAATCTATTGATGAGTTTTTTTTTGTCATAAAAATACATAAAAGGTTATGATATTAAAATTATTAAACATGATATACATATCAAACCTAGTATGAAATATGTTATGTAGAATGTTGGAAGATTAAGCCCTTTATTGGAAGATACTATCAACAAGGATCTTGATAAGATGTTAGATGATTTTTACCTATAACATATTTGAATTTGGTATCTAACTTAATGTCTATTATGAATAAAAATTATAACATTCAATTATGTGTAGACTCTAAATATTTGAATAGAATTAATGTTAGAGATAATTTTTGTCTACCTAGTATTGATCATATTTTGCATCAAGTTTTAGGATATGAAATGATCTCTCTTCTTGATATATTTTCTGGTTCCAATCATATTTTTATGAATTCAAATGATAGACATAATACTACCTTTACTACATGAAGAGGAACTTTTATTTTTAACATAATGTCAATTGGTTAATGAATGTAGGTGCCACTTTTTAGATGGATATGCATGTAGATTTTGGTGAATTAATTGACATTGTTATTCAAGTCTACTTTGGTGATATTACAATGAATTATAGAATATAAAAAAACATATTGATCATCTTTAATAAGTTTTCAAAAGATGTATAAAGTATGGTATTCCTCTAAATCTAAAAAAAATAGTTTGTAGAGTAACTGAAGGTAAATTATTATGTCATATCGTCTCCAAAAATGATATATCGATTGATACTGAATGAGTTAAGACTATTAAAAATATACCATCTTTTAAAGATCAATTTTTTCTTATAGTTTTTTTGTAAACTCAACTTTGTACAAAAATTTATTTTTGATTTTAATGATAAATCTAATTCCTTGCAAGCTCTTTTAAAGAAAAATTAAGATTATGTTTGGGATGCAAGTTCTGATTCAACATTTAATAATTTAAAATATGTAATTGTAAGCATACCGATAATTTATAAATTGAATCCAATCAAGCCTTACAATATTTATTTTAATGCTAATGATAAAGTCATAGGAGTTGTTATTACTCAATATGATGATAATCATGAAAAAAACCTTTTGGCCATATGAGTCACATTTTGAAAGATACTGATACCAAGTATCCCTTGATTGAAAAAAATGTTTTATCATTGATTTATTATTTGACTAAATTTATATAAATTTTGATGAAAAATAAATTCATTGTTAAATCAAATTTACATATGCTTTATTATCTTTTAAAGTAGCTAGCTATTCAAAGAACGTTAATTAAGTGGATTTTTAAAATTCAAGAGTTTGATCTTGCATTTGAAAAGTCCAAAAATATTAAGGGAAATGACTCAAAAAAATATTTAGTTTAAAATGCATCTTCTAACATAAATGTTTTAGTGCTTTCAATTGATTATTCTCTTCATGCTAAACCTTATTTTAAAATTATAAAGGTTGTTGATATTTCTAAATAGTTTAAAATTTTACCATGAAATAGATGAGTGAGACTATTTTACCAAATGATTGGTATCATGATTTAATTTATTACTTCCAAAATCAAGCTTGTCTTGATAACTTAAATGAAAATTAAAGAAGATCACTTCATTTACAAGCTTTAAAATTTATTGTATTAGAGAATTTTCTATTTTATAGGAATAAAGATGGTGTTATTTAACATTGTTTAACTCATAATCAAAGCCAAAATGTCCTTAGATTATGTCATGAAGGTAGTTGTGGTGGTCACTATAAAAAAAATTACTACATATAAAATCTTGTGTATAAGTTATTATTGGACTACATTGTTTCAATATTTTTATAAGTTAGTTCATTCTTGTATGCCATTTTAGCTTTAACTGATGTAGATATACTACCTAAAATGCCATTGAATTATGTAATTTCATAGAAACCTTTTCTTAAGTGTGGTATTGATTTTATTTCTAATATCTATCTTCATTATTCAATTGGTCACAAGTATATTTCTATAGCCACCAATGATTTAATTAAATGCCCTGAAGCAATAGCTTTGAAAAGTTATCACAACTAAAGATATTATTTTTTAAGAGAAATAAAATTTTACTAAATTTGATTTTCCTTATAAAATAATATTGGATAATGGTCCTCAATTTATTTCAAATGATTTAATAGAATTTTTAGGTTGTTATACAATTATTTCTCATCACTCTTCAAAATATTATCCCCAAGAGAATGAACATGCTAATTCCACTAATAAAAAAATGATTTCAATTATGAAAAAATTGGTGTAATAATAAAAATGATTGACATGTGAATATATTTAAAATGTTATGCGCTGATCACATTATGGTGAAGGATACGACATGTTGTTATCCATTTATGTTATCTTATGACATTGAAGCCACTTTACCAATAGAACTCTATATTTCTCCTACTATAAATGCTCTTCAATATTTAATTGAAGATACTAATGTTGTTGAGCAAAGACCCAATGATATATTATCCTTGATGAGACTAAAGCCATTTTTTGTAGGGCCGCATAATGATAATCTGTCCCACTTTTTGGCATAAAGAGGCCACATACATTTTCATCTTATACTCAAAATATCTCAAGTTTGGATCATTGAAATTAATCAAAAAATATGTTTTAGAGTATATATAAATATGTAGTGCATATACATTTTTTTAATTTTTTTAAAAACCATTAACTATTTTTAAGATTTATTTTTTAATTTATTATTTAAATATTTCTAGATGGCTAGTGGGACACAATATTATACTTTGACCCTATAGATATTAAAAACACTAAGGACAAACTTTAAAAAATATTTGATACAATAGTTTCAAAAAAGTGTTTTAAAATTGATGATTTTGTATTATATTGGGATAAAACTCATGAAGAGCCATGCAAACATCATAAATTTGATTAACTTTAGCTTGGTCCTTATAAAATGGTTATTATTATTAGAAATAATATTTTTCACCTAAATGATCTTAATGTTAATTGGTTGCATCATTCAATCAACAATAATCATTTGAAACTATTTTTTAGTTAACTTGCTCTTTCTTGTTTGTTGTTTCATTTTTGGCCTATTTACTTTTATTTGCTTATTTTTCTTATTTTGTTTTTATTGACTTTTGTCAAGTTTGTGATATCATTATAAGGTAAAATACAATGATGGTATATTGTATCATTATAAGTATCTCATTATTAAAGTGTTATTACTGGATCATTTCTAGACTAATCTTTTATGATGGAGAGTACTAAATATTAATGTGTTATGAACAGTACTAATATTTAGAATTTGTATTCTAGGTTATGTATTGGTTCATCATCTAGCCTAAATTTATATGTCATCATTTTTCCTATTCTTAATGTCATGTTAGTCTAAACATTCATCCTTAAATATTTTACTTGTAAATGGGTTCGTGCATAGTTGTTTAGGAAATTATTTACTTAAATCACAATTCTAAGTTTATCTACATTTAAAAGACCAAATTTCACATACAAAACTAGATAGCAAGGTCACCAATGTTATGTCCATTTTTTCAAAACCTAATTATTTTTTTGAAGGTATCAACGTAATTAGTTCGATCATAGGGTGAATTTTGTCATAATGTTTAAATCAGTTGGTGGGGGCCAACTTATTTGCATTAGTTTGAATGATCAATTTTATGTGTATATTTGAATATGAGATATTACTATATTAAAATGATTTTATTACTCATATCACTAATTTAAGGTTTTTTTTTATCATAATATGGATGATTTAAGTATATATTACATTTAAAAGGCACTATCGCTACACCTCTTATAGTTCAATGTGTGCATTTTGTATTGTTATAACCCTGAATTCAATCATTATTTGAAAATAATCAACTTGAGATATTTGTAACATAATTTGATAAATAATATCATTAACCTAATGATGGGAATATGACACTAATTGTAAAAAGAGGTGTATTGATTTAAGATTTGTAGTAAACCTTGATTCAATTAAAATATGATTAGTTGATATAAATACCATATGATCTATATTTTAATTACACATTTTTCAATTTGTGATCCAATGATAATTGCATTTATTTTCCAACCACAAGATTTGTTTTTATTGAACATGATGATTCTTGGTAAGAAGTGAGAGTAGGTACAATCATATTTATATGTCATTATGCTTCTCCAATTAGAATAATTTTTAATGTAAATGATATCTTTGTGATTCTGTTACATGTTTCTTGGCATCGTCAAAATATTTTATGTATATTCAAGGTAAGATGTTTCAATGACAAGGAGTTGGATGGTTATTATGTTTATTTTTATTCTTTTGGTTGTCATTATAAAAACTTGTTGGCATGAGATAGGCCTTAGCATCAATTATAAAACATTAATTTTATTAATTTGGTAGTTGTTGATAGTATGTAGTATGCATCTATTAAAAAGTCAATGGTTTTATTACATAAATATAAGATAATGAATATGAACTTTATTGCATAATTTTATAGGGGTTATAATTCATTTAAAATATTGGTGTTTAATATATATTTTGGATATTAGTCCTTGACCTAAGGTTTACTTCATATAGAGATATAGTAAAGGAATTCAATTAACATATAGCATGGAACAAGTAAGTTTACATTTTTTTGGAAGTTTTGGTTAGTGGTGAGTTAATGTTTAGTCATTACCTCAACTTTGGGTTTTTTATAGTAAAATAAAATTAATTTTAAATATCCTTTTGAATGTTTGGTTTTTTGTGGTTTGTTTGGTAAACCTCTACTTATTTTAGTAGTCATAGAACTTGTTAGAGGGTTGTCATGATGATGTCATAGAGGTGTCATAGTGAGTGGATGAAGTGCTTTGATAGCCTAAGTAATAATGACAAAGTGTGCAATGTGCTTTTTCTTATAAGTTTGAAGTGTGATTGGTTGATCTTCAATGTTGGCATAGTTAGAGAGACTCAAGGATGAGTATGGTGATTTGAGCATGTGCAAGGGGTCCTATAAAAAGTTAATAAAGTTTTGAAATCTTATGTGCATGAGTATAATTCACCTGATTCATCATTGTTCTCATCTAGAAACTTTGGGTCTAGTGGCAAAAAATCTAAGTAGGCAGTTTGATGAAATCACCATTGCCACATGGAAATGAGTCAATGGGAGTTGATCATATGGTTGTGATCACAATAGTCATTAGTTGTTATGAACTAGATTTCAAGTCATGTTTTGAATCATTATTAAATATATGAGGGTACAAATTTGGATTCTCAGTTAGAATTCATTATTTTTCCCATACTTAGCCAAATTTGCAATATGGACATAATGAGCCGAGTAAGTAGTTTGATGATAGAATATCTCACATGTGTGGATGTTTCAAGAGAAGGTGATCATATGGGTTTGTTTAGTTTTGGACCTAGTTTATTTTTACTAATTTTTAGATCACGTAATATAACACGTTAAAATATATGCACATAAAAATTTGGGTTCCTAAATAGTTTGACTGTGTTTTTCCATAGCCAAATTCACATAAGACAAAAAAGAGCCAAGTGAGCATTTTGATGATATTATATCTTACACATGTGAATGTGTCAAGTGAAATTGATCATATGGATTTGTTCTATTTTGAGAATAAATGATTTATGCTAAATTTGAGATCATGCATTAAAGCATGACAAAATTTATGGATGCTCAAAGTTGGCCTCTTAGGTAGGTTTTGACATAGTTGGCTCTATGACAAAGGATTTTGAGAAGGCATTTTAATCACATTATATCTCACACACATGAGAGTTTTAGGAGTAGTGTGTCACATGGTTGAATTATCCTATGTAAGGATATCATTTGGTCCAAATTTGAGATCTTGATTCGAAGCATAGAAGTTATTAAGGATAAAAAGTGGCTACTCAAGCATATTGAAAAGGTTCCCATAGTCAGTTTTGAAATTGTTAAAGCTAAAAAAAGATCAACAGTGTGCATTACTCCAAGAAGGTAGGAAGCATGAGATGAGGATAGGTGCATGATGTTTAATGACTGAGAAAAGGTATAGGATAAGGATCCAATGGTGAGCAGGCATTTGTATAGTTTCATCAACCAGTGAACATTGATCATTAAAGTCCTAGTTGATTCATAGAGATTGATGAAGTGTATCAAGTCAACATTTCATGATTGCATGAGATGAGATCAAAGTGACTAAGATTTAACATTTGGCTTTGGTAGACTATGCGTTAAATCTCATATAATATCAATGGTGCATATTTGATCTGACCAACAAGGACATGAGATGATTGGAAAGTGGTCAAAGTTTAATTGTGACCATTTGAATTCAAATGTTTGAATTTAACATAGGAAAAAATAGAGCTATGTATTTTATCCATATCTTTTGATATAAGTCAAATTTGCTATTGTAGTAAAAAATAAAGATGAAGAGGACTCCATGGCACATCTAATAAACCTAATTTGCCAATCTAAAAGTAAGTACAATGAAAAATATTGATCCTAAAAGTTGATTGTGTGTTTGTGTTTATTCTGTAAGTGACATGAGAAGGATATTTGAGTTTGTATTGATGTCTCATGATGAATTGGATATTAGAACATGTTTTAGACTCTATGAGAATGATATATGTGGATTTTGGAGGTGTGATCAATCTATCTTGAGTATGAACAAGGCTTAATAAGTTGACTATATGTTTGGTATTGGTGTTTCTATGTAAAAGGTATCTATTTGAGTTGTTTGAGCATACACAGATGTGAACTAAGTTGACTATGATCATTCAAGGATGTCAAAGGGGACATAAGGAGTGGACCCATGTATTTGAAAGTGGTCTTATGTTATTATTTTTCTCAAAGGTGTGCTAAATAGGTGAATAGGTCTCCATGAGACCTATAAGAGCTACAAGGGCCTTAGTAAAAAGTGTAGCTGCTTAAGGGTGACCCATAGATACTATGGATAACTTATGTGGATTATATTGATCCATGTATTTGTTTGAGAGAATTCTTAAAAATTAAGGCAAGTCTAATGGACAACCATGAAGTTGTTTATCATGAAGGTTTTATATATAGTGAAACCAAAGGAGATGGTTTCTAGGATTATTGGAGAGGTGTGAGCATTGAAGTGAAGAAGAGAAGAGGCTGAGTGTTGCCAATGGTTGGGTTGATGAACAGAGAAGATTGAGGAATATGATTATGACTTGTAGGTCATGTTTCTAATGATATAATAGTGATCTTATAGGTTGAGCATGAGAAAAGAGGTTTAGAGTGATCCAAAAGGATGTTTTGGATGTCTTGAGAATAAGTGAAGGATTTTTGGTGTCTATGAGATCTTGATGGCTAGTTTGAGAGATTGATCATAGTGTGGATAGTGTGTATGATCATCTGATCATGTCATTGAAGCTATGATAGATTTATTACTATGAAGGATGCATTACGTATGCAAAGTTAAAGAATGGGGATAGTTGGGATATGTAATGTGTCATAATTGATCTTTATGTGTTGGTTCAAGTATGTAATGTGATTTGATTAATAGGGATTGTTACGGTGATAGTGTTGTTGTTGAAAAGTGTAGAGTGGTCCAAAATATGACATTGGATGTATTGAGTGTGTAGAGTTGAAGAGAGATGATATACTTTGTATCTCCATCAGATTGACAAGAAATCAGTGTTGAGGAGATGTGTTCATAAGTGTTGTTTTGGTAGCTCAACATCTAAGGTGGTTACAACCTCCTTGTAATGTGATACTTCCCAAAAGGTTTAGTTATTGTTGTAGCTTATCTAGATAGGTGTGGCAGTACCTTGTGGGATTTTAGTCTCACTAAATAGTGATTTTAGTTCTTTGATCCATTTTATATGGTCTAAATTGGATTTTGTTATTATAAGACAATAGTCCAATTGCAGGTTCCAGTGGGTTTTATTCTCCAAGAGGGTTTTCCACATATGTCATGTGTTATGTGCTTGATCTTTCCTTGTCTTTCTTATCCAATGCTATGAATAATGTGTATACCTCATGAATGTATGTATTTATTGATTAATAAATTAGATGGATTAGAACTAAAGTTGAAATATCTGGGATTTTTGATTCACCCCCTCTCAGTGATTGTACTTCTAAAAACTGGTATTAGAGCGGGTCCTTTGGAGAAAGACTAACAACTTGAAGGTGATCCTAAGTTGGTACAAATATGGATAAGTAGTTGAAGAAATAACATTAATAGTGGAAGGTTGTGATTAAGGCACTTGAATAAAAGATATGTACTTTGAAGAAAGATGCTAAAGAAGATGAGAATGTTATCAATGATCTCAAGGTTTAGCTAGTAGATACCAAGACAAGTTTGTGTTCAAAAGAAAATAACATCATGTTGGATAAAGAAGTCTTCCATAATAGTATAAAAGAGGACAGCAAGGAAGAAGAAGTTGGTCTAGAATCTGAACTCATGAGAACACTTGGTGAACTAAGGGAGTAGAAAAAGAGGAATCACAAGATGAGGTATGTGATCAAAGGTCCTGAAGCATAAATTAATTCTCCTAAGGGAAGTTTGTTAGAGTGATCATGTAGAATAAAATATGGCATGGCTAAAGAAGATAAGAGTGATAAAGAGACTATCCAAATTCTTAGAGGTCAATTGATGGTTGATAGTTCAAGTATAAGAGCTAAAGAGGATGAGTGCATTCAATTGGAAACCAAGCTAGATTCATTGAAGGATGAGCATGTGCAATTTTTTTTCAAGATAAGTAAGCTTAAATAAGATCAAAAGAAGTCATATCCGGTCAAAAGTAATGAAATAAGACCAGTTAGACATCCCAATGTAATAAAGTATGCTAGTTATTTACATGGCCATTGTCATTTTTGAAATCAAAATGGTAATTGGGAAAGAGATTATAGTTAGATGAGCTCTAAGAATGAGTTCACATGGAGCCTTGGAAGAAGGAGCAATTATTCTTAGATAAGACTTAACTCAAATCATTTAAGAGGTATGTTGAATGATATTATTTTCTATAGTTACAATAAAATAGGACATATTTTTAGATTCTACAAAAATATTTTGAAGAAGCATTCTGATCCTAAAGGTCACTCAATGGTGTTGTGACCAAAGACTATGAAGGATAATTCTGATCAAGGTGGACTACCTACTACTACAAATAAGGAATTTGATATGAAGAAGATACAAGAATGCCAAGAGGATTTGTTCTCTATCTAAATAAAAAAAAAGATCACAATCATCATCAAGCAAAAGGTATGAATGATCTTGTTTATTTTAGATGCCATAAAGTTGGTCACATTGCTAGGTATTACAAGAAATTGTTGAATGAGTTTCCAAATAAATATAAGGGTGTATGGACATCCTAGTGTGTAAGGAAGAGTTCAAAAATGGGTATGGAATCCTAAGCCTATCAGGAGTGATCCGACTGAGACCAAAGATTGCTTATTTACCATGATAGACTTAAATGGAATACAAGAGTTTATGTCATCTACTTTTGCTAAAAAAATTGAAGAAAAGAATGATGTCAAGCATCCTTTCAAAGTCAAGCAATATTTCAAGTTAGAAAAGGATATGGAGATATGGGCGTCTCTAGAGTTTTGGGACTTTTAGTCTCACTATGTCAAAGGGGTATCTCTATCTAGGCTTCAAGGAGACACTTATCAGTCAGAGGAAGCTTGATGGCTATCAAATATTGTTTGGTGAGAAGGTATGAAAATAAGGTATGTTTGAACATTATTCTTATATATCTATCACTTGAAAAAAATAAGTTTGTGAAGAATCTGAGTGGTCTTATCTTGAGGAGTTAGCTTGTTGATCATGGTTTGGATGTACTAGTATAAAGGTGAGTTTCAAATATCTATCTACATACCAATTTGTGGTAGATGCCAATTGTGTATGCCATGGAATTTTACAATGTTGTAAAGATGATGTATCTCTATTTGAGTATTGACTGTGATTGGACAATATTTGAAGTCTTGTTGAAGATATCATGTTCCTGATGAAACATGAAGTTAGAGGGAGCTTTGGCATTGGTTAGGTCCAAGGATCAGAGGAATAAGTAGTTGAATATGATAAATAAGGTGTGTAAAAACAAGTTTTTGTGCTCAATATGATAATTCCAATTAGATAAGGTCTTTAGTTAAGGGGGAGCAACAAGTTCATGTGTTTGCTCTAGAGGATTGTGAAGGAGCTACGCAGGGTTAGAATGGGTGGATCTAGGTGGATAATTAAGTTTGATGCATTGTCAAGAAGTGTTTTGTGATAAAAAAGGTTTTTTAATTTATTTGTGATGTGATTATGGTATTTTTGAGGCCTAAAGGTATGTATGTGCCAATAGAATATTTTTGAGTGCTCTCAATTTTCTCAGTTTTTGGCTTAAGAGCAAGCATGCCTAAAATGGGTTATAAGATGTATGGGTTCCTAAAGGTATGGAAGATCACATATTGGTATATAAGTGTGTGATAGGTGTCTCTATGTGTGTAATTATTTTCAGAGGTGGACGTTGATTGGAAGGTTCTATGTTGACTTTGTTTTGAGTTTCTAAGGTTTTGGGTTCTCCTAGAAAAATGGTTTACCTTATGATTAAAGGTCTAAAGATTCTTAATTTTTTGAATGGACAAAATGGGTGGTCAAATAAAGCTTCATAAAGAATTGAAGGTTTGTGGTTCTCAAGTTATTCAACTTTTTGTCAAATTGGAGGGTTAATTGGCTAGAAGGTTTGTGAAGGAAGTATGTTGCAAAGGATGAGATTGGTGATGAAAATAATTTTACTTGATTGGACATATGAGAGTGATCTAGATATGATTTTTTAGGTTGTGAAGATGTATCTACTAAATTTTTTGGAATTTTCAAGTTTTAGGTATGGCTACAAGGAGGCTAGACAAGCCTAGTTTGAAGAAGAATGTTTTTTTATTAGTTTTTACAAAAGAGAAAGGTATGTCAGTTGTAAGGAGAATTATAAATATTTGTTTATAATATGTTTCCTATTTTATGATCAATATGATGCTCTGTTGGTGGTCATGGAAGTGTCTTGAGAGAGAAGGCTAGTAAGCATGCATATTGGTTTTTCATGGTGTGTGGAGATTTGAACATGCTTAGAGGTAAAATTACTAAAAAATATTCGGGGGAGTACCTATTATATGTTTATTGGTAATTTACATCATATTTTATTTATTTTTTGTGTTCTTTCTTCATTAGCTGAAGTGCTTGATTGAAGAGAGTGTTGACATGGATCAAGATGAAGTTGTCAAGGCAAGAAGAGGTTGGATCAAGGTAAGGGGGAGTTTATATCATATTTATAAGATGGTCCTTTCCTATTTGATATTAATTTTAGTTCCTTAGGATTATTTTTTTCCCACTTTATCATTGTGTCAAAGGGGGAGAAAGTTCCTATTAGGGAGAAAGTTCCTTTTATGGGAGTGCTTTGAAGAGAGAGAAGGTGAGTTGTATATTGTTATATATGATGGTTGTTGAAATTTATGACAAAGGGGGATATTGTTAGAGCATTATCATGATGATGTCATGATGTTATCATGGAGGTGTCTTGGTGAGTGGATGAATTGCTTTGATAGCCTAAGTAACTATGATAAAGTGTGCAATGTGCTTATTTGTGTATGCTTGAAGTATGATTGGTTGATATTCAGTGTTGGCATGGTTAGAGAGACTCAATGATGAGTATGGTGATTTGAGCATGTGAAATGGGTCCTATTAAAATTAAATAATGATTTGAGATCTTGTGTGCATGATTATAATTCACCCATTTCATCATTTTTCTCATCTAGACACTTTTGGGTCCAGTGGCATAAAATCTGAGTAGGTAGTTTGATGATGTCACCATTACCATGTATGAATGAGTCAAGGGGAGATGGTCATATGGTTGTGATCATATTAGTCCTTAGTTCTTATGTGACATATCTTAATTCATGCATCAAATCATGGTTAAATATATGAGGGTGCAAAGTTGGCTTCTTAGTCAGAATTCATTATTTTTCCCATAGCCAAATTTGTAATATAGATAGAAAGATCGAAGTAAGTAGTTTTATGATGAAATATATCTCACATGTGGATGTTTTAGGAGAAGGTGATCATATGGGATTATTCAATTTTAGACCTAGTTTATTTGTGATAATTTTTAGATCATGCAATATAGTGCATCAAAATATATACACATGCAAAGTTGGGATCCCAAGTAGTTCGACTATGTTTCTCTATACTTAGCCAAATTTGCATAAGACAATAAAGAGACAAGTGAGAATTTTTATGATGCTATATATTACACATGTGAAGGTGTCAAGTGAAAATAATCATATGTTCTTGTTCATTTTTGAGCATAGATGATTTGTACTAAATTTGAGATCATGCGTTGAAGTGTGACAAAAGTTATGGATGTTCAAAGTTGGCCTCTAAAGCAAGTTTTGACATAGTAGGCTATGTGCCAAGATTTTGAGAAGGCATCTTAATGGTGTTATATCTTGCATATGCAATTGTTTTAGGATTAATGTGTCACATGGATGGATTCTCCTATGTAAGGAGATAATCTAGTTCAAATTTGAGATTTTGAGTTGAAGCATAGAAGAAATTATTAAGGATAAAAAATGGATTTTTAGGTCTATTGAAAAGGTCCCCATAGCCATTTTTGAAAGTGTTAAAGCTCGAGCAAGATCAACAGTGTGAATCTCTCTAAAAAGATAGTAGGTAGAAAGATGAGGATAGGTTCATGATGTTTAATGATTGAGGAAAGCTATAGGATAAGGATCTAATAGTGAATAGGCATTCATACAGTTTGATCGAATAGGGAGCATTGATCATTAAAGTCTTGGTTAATCCACAGAGAATGATGAAGTGTATTGAGTCAACATTTCAAGATTGCATAGAGGATATCAAAGTGAATAAGATTTAATGTTTGGCTTTGACAGACTATGTGTTAAAGCTCAGATAAGATCAATGGTGCATATTTGGTTTAAGCAATGAGGACACGAGATGATTGCAAAGTGGTCAAAGTTTAAACATGACTGTTTGAATTTATGTATTTTAATTTAACATAGGAAAAACTAGAGCTCTATATTTGTTTTACATATCTTTAGATAGAATTAAAATTTACTAATGTAATAAAAAGTAAAGATGAATAAGACTCCATGGTGCATCTAATAAACCTAATTTAAAGATCTAGAAGTAAGTACAGTCAAAGATATCTAGCCTAAATGTTGACTATGTATTCATACTTGTTCTCCAAGTGATCCAAGAAGGATATTTGACCTTGTATTGATGTTGTTTTGATGTCTCATGATGAGTTAGATATTAGAACATGTTATATACTCTATGAGAATACTTTGTGTGGATTTTGGAGGTATGATCAATCTATATTGAGTACGAATGATGCTTATGAAGTTGACTATACATTCAATATTAGTGTTCTTGTGTATAAGGTCTCTATTTGAGTTGTTTGATCATATGTAGAGGTAAATTAAGTTGACTATAATCATTTGAGGATGTCAAAGGGGATTAAGGTGTGGACCTATGTATTGGAAAGTGGTCCTATGTTCTTTTTTTGCTTAAGTGTATGCTAAATAGGTGAATAGGTCTCCTTGAGAGCTACAAGGGCCTTAGTAAAAGGTGTAGCTACTTAAGGGTGACCCATAAATACTATGGCCAACTTATGTGGATTTTATTGAGCTATGTCCTAGTGTGAGGAAAGCCTTAAGAATTAAGGTAAGTCTAATGGCTGACCAAGAAGTTGTTTATCATGAAATCTCTATATATAGTGAAACCAAAGGATATGATTTCTAGGCTTGTTGGAGAGGTGTGAGTATTAAAGCAAAGAAGAAAAGAGGTTGAGCGTGCCTAGTGGTTGGGTTTATGAGTAGAGAAGATTAAGGACTATGAGTATGAACTATAGGTCATGTTTTTGATGGTATAATAGTGCTCTTTTAGGTTGAGCATGAGTGAAGAGGTTTAGAGTGATCTAAAAGGATGTTTTGGATGTTTTAAGAATGAGTGAAGGATTTTTGGTGTATATGAGAGATTGGTGGTTCATTTGAGAGACTGATTAGAGTGTGGATAATATGCATGATCATCTAATCATGTTTTTGAATCTGCGATAGAGTTTTTGTTATGAAGGATGCATTGAGTATGCAGAGTTAAAGAGTGGGGATAGTTGGGATATGTAATGTGTCCTAATTGATCTTTGTGTGTTGGTTCAAGTATGAAATGTGCTTTGATCAAAAGGGAGTGTTGTGGTGATAGATTTTTTGTTGAGAAGTGTAGAGAGGTCCAAAAGGTGGATTTGGATGTATTGAGTGTAAAGAGTTGAAGAGAGATGATATAATTTATATCTCGATCAGATTGACAAGAAATCAATATTAAGGAGATGTGTTCATAGGTGTTATTGTGGTAGCTCAACATCTAAGGTGGTTGCATCCTCCTTGTAATGTGATACTCGATAAAAGGTCTAGTTGTTATTGTTGCTCAATTAGATAGGTGTGATGTCACCTTGTGGGATTGTAGTCTCACTAAATAGGGATTGTAGTTCCTTGATCATTTGTAGATGGTTTAAATTAGATCTTATTATTATAGGATAGTAGTGCAATTGTAGGTTCTAGTGAGTTTTATTCCCCAAGAGGGTTGCCCATGTATGTCATGTGTTATGTGCTTAATCTTGCATTGTCTTTCATATTCATTTCTATGAATGATGTGTATGCCTCATGAATGTATGTATGTATTGATTAAGAATTTGGAAGGATTGCAACTAAAGTTTAAATATATAGGCTCACTAATTCACCCACCCCCCTCTTAGTGATTGTACCTCTAACAACACTATCCATTAAGATAGTGGCACATCAACTAAGTTCGTTTAATATGTAATTATGGTAATAGCCTCAAAATAAAAATTCTATTTTGATTTTTCTTTCATCATTTCATAATCTAGTTGGTGAAAGTAGAGCTTCAAAGAATATATATGCTTGGTGAGAATGTTTGACTGTGGTGGTTCTTGGTGTCTTGAGGAAACTTTAACTTATTAAGGTATGTAATATTTTATTTCATGTCAAAATAATATGTTTTGATTTTTTTTTCATCCATTGTCAAAATCCCATAGAATGTAAATATCTACATTCTTGCTAAATGGATTTTAAATAAATTAACACAACTAATATAAAAGTTTCACATCAACATAAATAAATAAAATGATTGTGAGTGTTTGTTTCTTTTGGGTTGTATACATAGTCACCAAAGTTGAATATTTCTTGGATTTTAATCCTTAGATAGACTCATATGTGTGCATGAAGGATTATATGAAAGAATTATTAAATAATATTTCATATAATTGTTTATTAGGAATATTTGAAATTGTCTTTTTATGCATTTTGTTGATGAAATATTTTTAATAGTTAAATGTATGTTTTTTTCTCGAGCTTGCATAATATATTTTATTAAAAACATGTTAGAAGGTTTCACTATTTGAGTGATCCATGGTATTTTGAGGCTCCCTGCTTATTTAAAATAGTTATTATGATCACTATGTTACATGTTTTATTCAATAAGGTCAAACCTATTCATTATTTTTTATGCTTAAATAATACATTGATTATTATGGTTTATGAATCATTTATTAAAGTCACATTGAAATAATTCACGAGGATTATGTGAAATTTAAGTTATTGCATAGACTCTGAGTTACAAAACAATAGCTCACATAAATTTGAGCTTGATTTGTTGCCTTTTGGTATGAAATAAAATCCATTTTTTAGGAACCTGTGTGACCCCTTCTCTTTAATTTTTTAGTATATTAGTTGTTATGGATGCATATACTTTATAAGTCATCTCGTGAGCATTATTTTTCATCCCACATTAATGAGAAATAGTAGTTGCTTATATTAAACTTAGTATATAAGTAAATGTTGAGGCCAAGGAAGGCATCCAAAAATTTATTTTATTGATCATTCTCAAAGGAGGTTGCCCCCTCGAAGTAGCCTATGATAAAAATAATCCTTTCAGTGCTTCTTCTCATTTTATAATTATGTTATTTCATGCATTTTTATTAACTTGTTGTAAGAGGATCCTCTCATCTAGTATCAGATCAATTTTCAAGGCCATTTCCATAATCATGATTTCTATTGCAAGTATATTTGGGAGCTTTGTGGAGCAAGTCTAAAAAATGTAGATTTTCATTTTTGTTCTAAAAAACTTAGCTGTTATTATTTAAACTTCTTGTAAATGGTAATGAATCAAGCCAAAACAATTTTAGGTTTTATGCATCTTTGTCTCAGATTTCCATAACATTTTAAAGTTTTAAATTTTGTTTTTTAATTTTTAAATATATCACAGTTTTGGTGATTGCTAGTTTGTTAAAAAAAAGTCATGGATCCTTCTATTTTATCTAAAGCAATGCATTCATTCAAAAATATCCATGCTATTTTTGATAGAATTTGAATTCACTTCCATATAACCAAAAAATATGATGAAGAAATTAATGAATGGTTAGATTGGGAGCATAATTATAGTGAATGGTATGTGGATTCATTTCCTATAGTTGAAGAATATGAAGCAGAAATAACTACATGGGTTGAGTTGAAGTACACTTGCACAACATGGTATGTTGATCACTCTAGAGTGATTAATTTAGTTGATATGTTCTTCTCCAAATCATCCCTTCATATAGTAGAAACTTATCTTATTCTACCTTCAAATATTTATAGAAATTTGATGCATTATTTGATGGGGTTAGTCATTATAAACAAAATATGTGTAAGGAACAATGCTAAGGGGGATGGCATGTATCCTCTATTTTTTCATCAAAATGACTATTTTGACCATCCTTACTCTCATTTTGATGAGATACTCACCATTATTCAAATTTCACTTTAATATTTGACTATGGTGATCATGTTCAACTTGTTGATGTATGTAATCATATCCCAACATCAAAAGGAGAAGCGAAATCAAAAAAGGATGCATGCACTTTAAAATATTTTAAAATGTATGGTTGAAATTTTATTTGTTCATCCTCCTATTTCTTATCATGTTTCAAGGTTGAAACATTGTTAATGGGGATGGAATGTAATGTACTTAGAGAGGGGTAGAATAGTAGAATAATGAATAGTGGTTTAGTACCATATGCATAAAAAGGAGGAGTTGGGTAAATGGGAACTATTATAAATAAAGGGGCATAGAATATTTTAAGGCATCCAAGAATTCATTTATAATATAGCTTTATTGAATAGGAGGTTTCTCCCTCGAAGAAGCCTGTGATTTAGAGTTATTCCTTCCATAAAAGGAACTGTGTGTGTAATCAACATGTTTATCAATATATGAGTCATTTAGTTTTGTTAATAAACTATTGTGAGAGTGAGGTTCCTAACTTATGAACTACAAACACCAACTACCAAAAAGTAATGCAAGATACACTAACTCTTCACCAATTCCTACACTCTTCTAATTACTCAACTAGAGGTCCCTTCATCTTCCCTATCTCATTCCTCTACATAGTCTTCACCATGCACGTCTGTAATTGATCCAACTAAAAATGATCTCCAAGATGGGGAAAAACTATCACTTTACCCTTCATAGGTATATCCTATCTCAACACTAACTAGATGGCTTGTAACTTCTCTAAGCCTCTTTACACCTCCGAAGGTTTGGAGGCCAAGTTTTCAAGGCTAAGTACCACTCACAATTATAGAACAACCTGAGTCCACAAGAAGAAAATAGTTTTTGAACATAGATCACCACCTCCATAATAATCAACCCAACAAGTCACAATAACCATTTCCAAACCCAATATTCACCTAACATTGATCCCCCCTAAGAACACACATCATATGCTCACATTGTTTATTTGGCTCCTTTGTCCCTCTTTCATAAATTTTCATGTTTTTCCATTTTCCCTCCCGAAATTCACCTCACCTTCATCAATCCTACTCCCACTATGCAAAAAAAAATAGTAAAAGTCCCTTTACTCCTTCTGATCTCATCCAAATTAAAAACTTCACTTACTAAACGTGTCTTAACTCTAGTTTTCCTACCCATTCCCTAAAATAAATAAATAAAATATCTTAATCTGGTCATGGTAGTGATCCAAATAGGAGCAAAAAACATGAAGATGAAATTGCTGCCCTCAAGACCCCATATCAATGATCTTGATGAAAAATTATTGGCTTTAGTTTTCGACATACCACCATGAGCAATAAACGACATACAAAGTCCTCTTTAGACACAAGTTTTTCTTATTCTATCAATTTTTATGGACTGAAGCTTAATTTCTCTCGATTCAATGGTGTAGATCTGATTAGATGAATTTATCTAATAGAATAATATTTTAGATTACATAATAATTTTGATTCCAACAAGGTCCCAATTGCATCCTTTCACTTGGAACATGAATCCTTGAAATGGTATCGTTGATATACCAAGGCTCATGATGAACCCATATAGATTGACTTTTGCACCCTCATTTTGTAATGATTTATCCCTAGTGCTTTTGATGACTTCACTAGAGCATTCACTAAACTTTGTCAAACAAGAATCATGAGATAATATCAAACAGAATTTGAAAAATTGGCCAATCACATAGAGGGATTATCTTATGAATTATTTAAGAGTTACTTTGTTAGTGAACTGAAGGACGTAATTTTATCAAAGGTCAAAATGTTCCACCCCAACACAATGATGGAATCCTTAGGGTTGGCTAATTTGGTAGAGGACAAGATCATAGCTCAACAATAATTCAAATCTAATTTTGCTCCATTCAGAAATACAAATCCATAATGATCTCAAACAACGCTAGCCCTTAGAACCACTCATATCAAGATTTTGACTAAATCAAAGATGCGAGCCCATAGAGAAAGATGACTATGTTATAATTGTGATGACAAACTCACTTAGGGACATAAATGTGTAGAGCAAAAGCTCTACCTATTGGATGTGGATTTGCTCCCTGAAACCAAAGTTTTCAAAGATGTTCAGGATATAGAAGATGATCCAAATGAAGATCCACCAATTGTGGAACCTACTTCTTAGGAAGACCATCCAAAGATCTCTTTCTATGCCTTATCAGGAGTCACCACCCCATAAACCATGCAGGTCAGGGGTTACTTCAAGAAGCCTTCTCTCATAATACTCATTGATTTAGGTAGAACTCATAACTTTATTGACCCTCAGATCACCAAAAAGGCTGATTGTCTTATCCATAATTGCTCTAAATTTGAAGTCATGATTGCTAATGGGGGCACATTACCTTAAAAAGGGAGGTGTCACATTGTGCGTACCTCTATTGGATATTATAACTTATGCTCTGACATGTTTGACTTGCCCTAGGGTGGATGTGATGTTATTTTTGGAGCCCAATGGTTACGCAAACTTGGACCCATCGTATAGGGTTTTGTTGAAATTTGGATGCAATTTTTAGATAATGAGCAAAAACACATATTGAAAGGCTTACAACCAGGGTCTCTTAACATCATCAATTCACATCACATGAAAAATCTTCTTAGAAAGAATTCACATTACATCATTTCCTAGCTTCATTCCATTCAAATGTATCCATCCTCAGTGTCCACTCCTTTTAATCTAAAAAACATTTTGTAGAGATATGTACGTGTCTTTTCCAAACCAATGGGATTGCCACCTTCATAGCCAGAGGACCACTATATTCAGCTCCTTGTAAGTGTTCCTACCAACATCAGGGCCTACCATTACCCATTTTATCAAAAGATCAAGATTGAGATGCTCATTTGAGACTTATTGAAGTAAGGAATTATTCATACCAGTACCAGCCCATATTCTTCCCCAATTCTCTTTGTCTAGAAAAATGATGGGTCATGGCACCTCTGCATTGACTTTCAGGCACTTAATCACATCACAATCAAGGATAAGTTCCCGATCCTTGTTATTGATGATCTTCTTAATGAGCTTCATGGTGCTCATTTTTTCTCCAAATTAGATCTCTGCTCTAGATATAACCAGATCTTGCTTCATGAGGATGTTATCCTAAAGACAACTTTTTGCATGCATGATGGCCACTATGAGTTTTTTGTCATGCGCTTTGGCCTCACTAATGCTACTTAAAAATATCAGGCATTAATGAATAAAATATTTCAGCCCTACCTATGGAAATTCATTTTGGTCTTCTTTGATGATATCCTCATTTATAGTAAAACATGGTTTGAGCATCTCCAACATTTGGAGCTCACACTGCAACTTTGATCTGATCATCATCTCTGTGCAAAAGAGTCTAAATGTGATTTTGGCTAGGATGAAGTGGAGTATCTTGGACATATTATTTTATCCCAAGGGGTTCATGTATTGGCCTCATCCTCAGACACTCAAGAGCCTTCATGGTTTTTTAGAGCTAATTAGATACAATCATAAGTTTTTCAAGGATTATGGGAATATTGTAGCTCAAATGATAGCTATGTTTAAAAAGGATGATTTTATATTAACACAAGTTGTTAAGTGTGCATTTGAAGAATTGAAACAATCTATGTGTACTACACATGTTCTAGCTATGCCATATTTTTTTGAGACCTTCACTATCAAGTGTGATGCTTGTGGAAATGTCCTTGGTGTTGTTCTCCTTCAAGAAGGATTCCCCATTGCATTCACCAACAAATCCATTTCTAGCAATAATTTAGACTATCTACTTATGAGAAAGAAATGATGGCCATTTTTCATGTAGTACAAAAGTGGTGACCATACCTACTAGGAACTCATTTTTTCATCAAAACTAATCATCAGAGTTTAAAATATTTCCTAGAACAATGGGTCTCCACCCCATCACAAGATAAATGGGTCAACAAACTTATGGGTTGTGACTATGAGATCACTTACAAGAAGGGTAAGGGAAATATTTTGGCTGATGCTCTGTCGCATACATTTGTGGACGAAATTTCCCTCTCAGCTATTTCCATACCTATTTCAAATCAGTTAGACATTTTATAGTATGGGTATGTCAATGAATCCTCATTATCTCAAATCATTCAATAGTTGGCCACTAACCCCTCTATAATATCACATTATTCTTAGGATGGTGTTTGTTTACAATTCAAAGGTTCTTTGGTACTTCCCTAGAACATAGATCTTCAGCAGGATGTATTCGATGAACTCCATGATTCTCCATCCACAGGGCACTCAAGGTTTCTCAAAACTTATGAGTGGGAACACCACAACTTCTTTTGAAAATGAATGAAAAAGGAAATTCAATAGATGGTGGTTGAATGTGATACTTGCCAATGCAACAAGGGTGAAATAACACTCATCCTTGGGTTGCTCAAACCCTTGCCCATCCCTACCATGATTTGGATAGATATTTTTATGGATTTCATTGAGGGGCTCCCTAAATCTAGAGGGAAAACAATGATCTTTATTTCGGTTGATTGCCTTTCCAAATATAGTCATTTTTGTGCCCTTAGCCATCCCTATATCACCTCTATAATCACAAACAATTTCTTGGACTAGATTTTTCATCTTTATGGCATTCCTTCTTCCATTGTCTTAGATCATGATGCAACCTTCACCAGACATTTTTGGATAGAACTATTTTGATGCACCGGCACCCAATTGAAGATGAGTTTTGGGTATCATCCACAAATAGATGGCCAGATAGAAATTGTCAACAAATGCTTGTAAACTTTCCTTTGTTGCTTCACCGTAGAACAATATCAGTGGGAAAAGTGGCTCCCTCTCATTGAATGGTGGTACAATACCTCATACCATACTTCAACTAAAATGACTCCATATGAAGTAGTCTATAGTCGAGCACCACCAGTGCTCCTTTTGTACACCCCTAGTAGTCCACCAGTTCAAGCAGTTGACATGCTTCTCTGAACCTAGGATAAAATCCTCAACACCCTATAAGATAATCTTGATACGGCACAAAATAGAATGAAACAATAGGATGATCAACACCATTCTAAGTGCACATTTCAAGTAGGTGATATGGTTTTTATTTTCTTGCATCCATACAAGCAATCCTCCCTAAAAATCAAAGGTCGTCATAAGTTGGCTCCTAAGTTCTATGGGCCATATAAGGCTCTCCAAAAGATTGGGTTAATTGCTTATAAGATGGAGCTCCCACTGTCTTCTTGAGTTCATCCAATATTTTATGTCTCTTATCTGAAGAAAGTTCTTGACACAAAGATTATAGTGCAGACTATTTTACTAGAACTTGGTAAATATGGATCTATCTTTCTTGAGCCAATGGAAATTTTGGATAGGCACACATGGCAAATTCACTCCCACTCCATCATAGAGGTTTTACATTAGTGGCATAGAATGAAATTAAAGGATGCAACATGCGAGCCACTCTTTTAGATTCAGAACCAATTCTCACATCTGAAGATTTGAATACAAAGCTTTTCAAAAGAGAGAGGGGGTGTTAGGAACTTGTGTGACCCCTTCTCTTTACTTTATTATTATATTAGTTGCCATGAATGCATATGCTTTGTATGTTATCCCATGAGCATTATGTTTTATCCCACAATCATGGGAGGTAGTAGTTGCTTAGATTAGACTTAGTATATAAGTAAGTGTTGAGGCTAAGGAAGGCATCCAAGAATTTATTGTATTGAGTTTTCTTAAAGGAGGATGCCCCCTCGAAGTGGTCTGAGATCAATATAATCCTTTCAGTGCTTTTGCTCATATTATACATCTACTATTTCATGCATTTTTATTAACGTGTTGCAAGAGGATCCTCTCATGATTGGTTTTATTTTCCATAAAGAAATTATTTGAGAGATCTAGGGTTTTGTATTTTTAATAAAGTTTAGTAGATGCATTTCCATGCATTTAAAATATGCTACATGGTTGTTTTTTAAATATTTGTAGTCAATTAATATGATATAGAAATAAGTTGATTTATAGATAGTTTCTTATCATATAGCGAAATCTATGATATATATTTTCTATGAATTTGCATAGTTAATTACTATTTGGTATTTTGAAGGTCTTAATTGTTTGTGTAATATAGGTATGAGAAAGAAATTTGAATGGTTTGTGTGCAAATATAAGGTATTTTGAAGCTTTTATTAGTACAATTTTTTTTATCATGTTGGAAATCATTTGGGTGAACAATATCTCTTATACATTTTTTATAAATTACACACTTGCATGTATTCGATTTAAATGTGTTTATTGAGCATAAAATATCAATTTGGCTTTGTTGAAATATGAAATAATTATTGCAAATTTGAAAGTTAAATTTTTTGTAAGCCTCATGGTAGATATTTTACATGTCTATGAGATATGGCATGTAATCATTTGATATAATGAGCATCAAAAGTTATTATGTAAACAATTAATTGATTCATGCTTTTGAGTTATTTTGAAAACCAGTCATGTTGATAAAATTGTCAATTTTTTTAGAAGCTTTTCGTATTTTATGTGAAAATTGAGTTTCAGGTGGTAGTTTTGGGATAAAATGTTTTTGGTTTTTTACACAAATAATTCTTTTGAATTTATATAGTGATATAATTTTCATAATTTTGAGGATTTGTTCATTTTTATTATAACTCATATGATTTGCATAAGAGTTTTGGTATTCAAATCAAATAGGTTTTGATATATTTGAAAAGTTGTTAAAGCTTCATGCATAAATATGTGTAGTGTGTGATTGTTGATATTTCAACAGATAAAAATCTTGTTTGTTGTAATGAAAAACCTCATATTTTCTTGAATATTATGTTGATGTTGACATAATTTGATAATTATAAGCATAGGGAAAAGTTGATGCTAGAAGATAATAATCACTTTGACCTCAAAATTACATTCAGTTGTTTTACATTGAAACATGAAGGTAATGGTAATATTTAGATAATTTGATAGTTTTGAGATGTTTGGGTAGATTCAAGTTTATTGTGAATAAATAGGTGTTGATATTGATTTTTGATGCAAAAAAATAGGTCAATTTTACAAGGGTCATAAATTTTGACCCGTAGCTCCGTTTGAGTTCTTCCACATGCTAAAATGACCATCTTGAAAAGTTTGTTGTTGTCCTAAGCCACCCTATCTACTTATATTTATTTTTGATATGTTTTGGAGGCCATACATGATCATCTAAGGGTCCAAAATTTCCTTTTAATAATTTTTTAGAGAATTTTCTATTTTTAGAAATTGTATATTTTTAGGACCAAACGTCAACTTCAGTTGAATTTCATCCCATAAGATAATTTTAGTGTTTAGATTAATTTGGAATATTTTGATATATATGATCATTTGCACACAAAACATACTAAAAATAACATCTACTAAAAATACCTATTTTTTTTAGATTTTAGTTTTTTTCAAAATTTTACATGTCAAATCTAATTGTAAGTTGGAGATTATTTAAGCAAGATTTGGGTTTGAAATTATTTAAATTCCTTAAATATGAATCAATTTTAAGTATTGTTTTAGATCTTGGCCTATTGGAAATTTTATTGTCTTGATAGTTTTCAGTTCCATTAGTTGATATTAGAGCAAGTTTGAATCTTGGAGGAGTAAGACATGGTGAAAGGATGAGGAGATATTGCATAGATGAACTAGACTATAGAAGATCCACATAGTTAATTGGAAAAATTAACTGAGGTTATCACCAACCAAATAAGAAGATAAGGTGGTGATGAGGAGGACACATATCATGATGATAAATTTCAGTAAGAAGAAGAATAAGATCAACCACTATTGATGGAAGAGAGGATTGTTTGGGATTTAAAAGGAAGAAATAAAGGAATAAAATTTGATGTTTCATATTATGGAGGTAGTTTAAAATCAAACGAATTGATAGACTAGATGAATAACAAGACAAGTTCTTCAAGTAGAAGACTATGATAGAAGACAAGAAGGTAAAGTTTGCATGTATGAAATTGAAAGATCATACAATGATTTTATGGGATCACTTGTACAAAGAGAGATAGAGAAAGGGTAAATCGAATAGTAAATCATGGAAAAATATGGAGAATAAGCTGAGGGATAAATTTCTTCCTATAGATTATGCACTAATCCTATACTGAAGATTTTAGAATTTGAGGCAAAAAGATCACAGTAGACAAGAGTATACAAATGAGTTTCATAGGATTTATATACAAGTGAAACATGATGAAACATAAGAGACGATGGATGCAAGGTATGTAAATGGTTTGAAATTTACTATTCAAGATGAATTAAGCATGCATATAATACTTTGCATGGAGGAGGCTTATCAATTAGTTTTGAAGGCAGAAGAAAAACAAAATAGACAACATTTTAAAAGAACATCTCTTAGTCTAAGAAGACATGGATCCCTTCCAATAAAGGGATGAGGTGGGTATTATATCATTAAAGGTGAATCATCACACGGTATATAAAATAAAGATGAGAATAGGTAAGGGTTTCAATACCAACAAAAAGGAAGAGGATTTTAGAGAGGATGAGGTTATAGTGGTGTTAGAGGATAGTTTCTGAATCAACACAAATCTTATGTTTGTTATAGATGTGGAGAAGAAAGGCACATAGAATTTGATTGTCCACACTATCAAGATCAAGAAAGGAGGCAAGAGGATCTCCCAAGAGTGAATCTCATTGAGGCTGAGATAGAAGAGCAAAATATTAAAATTACACTAGTAGATGTTAGAGAGAATATCATGATGAGAAGAACAATGATCTTTCCAAGGAAAAAACAAGTGAGAAATAAAGAAGGTGGTGATGCATGGCTGTGATCAAATATTTTTTGAACAAGATATACTTTGGGTGGAAAGTTATGTAAAGTAATTATAGATGGTGGTAGTTGTGAAAATATTGTTTCTAAATAAATGGTAGAGAAACTAAATTTGCAATGTGAAAAGCATCCCAATCCTTATTAGATATCATGGTTTAAAAAAGGGAATGAAGTATAGTAGATAAGAGGTTCTTAATCAAGTTTTCTATAAGAAAAACTTCTAATGATGAAATATGGTGTGATTTTATTCTAATGGATGCATGTCATTTATTATAGGGGAGACCATGGCAGTTTGACAAAAAAGAATTCAAGATGGAGAAAAGAGCATGTAAACTATTTAAAAAGGTGGTACAAAGGTAGTTTTGTTACCTCTTAAAGAGGAAGAGATGATAGAAAACATTCTCTCTACTAAAGAATTTTTCTAAGATATGAAGGTAGCAAGTTATTGTTGTGTAATAGTAGCAAAGAATGAAGACATAAAAATGGTGAAAATACCATAGAAGCAGTAAGAGTCTTAAAAGAATATATAGATGTTATTCTTGATGAGTTACCAGATGGTTTACCATCGAAGAGAGATATTTAGCATCACATTGATTTCATTCTAGAATAAACTCTACCCAATCAAGAAACTTATAGGATGAGTCTAATAGAACATGCAAAATTAAATAAATAGGTTACTAAATTGCTTAAAAAGAAGCTAATAAGGAATATTATGATTTCATGTGCAACAATGATGTTGCTAACTCCAAAGAAAGATGGAGGATGGATAATGTGTGTGGATATAGATCAATTAATAAAATTACAATTAAGTATATATTTCTTATACCTCATTATTTTTGGGATTTGTAATTTCAATATGTGGTGTGAGAATGGATGAAGAAAAGATAAAGATAATTGTTGAGTGGCCTATTCCAAAAGGAATTACAAAAGTAAAAAAGTTTTCATGGTTTAGAAACTTTTTTACAAAAAAATTATTAAAAAATTCAGTAGTATTTTGGCACCAATAACAAATTGCATGAGAGGGAAAGAATTTACATGGACTAGAGCAATCATAGAAAGCTTTGAATTTTTGAAGAAGAACATTATGGAAAGATCAATTTTAACATTATCAAACTTTAAAAAAGTGTTTGAGGTTGATTGTGATGCTTCATTTGTGGTAATTGGTGCTATGTTGAGTAACAAAGGAATACCAATAACATATTTCAATGAGAAATCAAATGAGGTAAGAACAAAGTATTCTAGTTATGATGTTGAACTTTATGCAATTGTACAAGCATTAAGACATTGGAGGCATTATCTAGTGCCTAAAAAGTTTATCCTATTTATAGATCATGAGGCTTTGAAGTATGTGAATATAAAAAAGAAGTTGAATAGTAGGCATGAAAAGTGGGTTTCCTTCTTGCAGTGGTATACTTTTTTGTTGAAACATAAATTAGGAAAATATAATTAGATAAATAATGAATTGAGTAGGAGAGTGGCAATATTAACTACTATGGTGAGTGAAGTAGTTATATTTGAAGCTATCAAAGAATTATATGATACTGATCTATATTTTGGTAAGGTAGTTGAGCATTATAGTAATCCAGTAACATGTGGGATAAATAATATTCATGATGAGTATATTATACAAGAAGGTTATATCTTCAAAGGGAAATAATTGTGTATTCCAATTGGGTCTCTACGAGATAATATAATAAGATAAATATATAGTGGCATTTTAGCTATCTATTTTGGTAAGACAAAGACAATAGATTTAGTGTAGGAAAAGTATTTTTGGCCAAATATGAAGAGAAATTTGATAAGGTATGTTTCAAGGTGCCAAATATGTCAGATGTCTAAAAGACATACACAAAATACTGGACTATAGATGCCATTACCAATTCCAAGAGGACCATGGACAGATTTGACTATGAATTTTGTGTTAGGATTACCAAACACATAGAGAAGCGATGATTCAATTTTTGTTGTTGTAGATATATTTTATAAAATGATTCATTTAATTTCATGTAATAAAATCAATGATGCCACTAGAGTTACAAAATTACTTTTTAAGGATATTATGAGATTGCATAGTGTTCCAAAAACTATTACTTCAGATAGGGACACAAAATTTTTAAGTCATTTTTGGAGAAATTTGTGGAAGAATATGGGCACTAAGCTAAAATTCAGTAGTGCATATCACCCATAAATAGATGGACAAATATAAGTTGTAAATAGGAGTTCAAGAATTTTGTTGAGATGCATAGTGGGAGAGAAGCCCAAGTAATGGGACTTGGCTTTACCATAAGCTAAGTTTACATATAAAAGTTCAATAAAGAGATCAATATTAAAATTACTGTTTCAAATTGTTTATGGGAGAAATATTATGGGTGTTTTAGATTTGGTACAATTACCAATTGTAGATTGAGTTAGTGATGATGCAGAAGCATTTGCAGGGCATATGATGTAGTTGCAAGAAGGAGTAGGGTATGTGCACAGATTTGGGGGACAATTTCATGAAAATTTTAGGTAACATGATCACATTATTAAATAATGTGATCGTATTATTTAATTAATGTGATCATTTTATTTAAATTATGGCTCGATAATTATCGAGCCATAATGTGATCATGTTAGCTTGATAATTATCGAGCCATAATGCGATCGTGTTATTGATAAAATAATAACTTGTACATGTTAGTGTAAATTCAAATAACGTGTATGTGTTGTATAATGAGTACATGTTATATAGTGTATTATA
This sequence comes from Torreya grandis, assembly GCA_037957365.1. Classification (NCBI taxonomy): domain Eukaryota; kingdom Viridiplantae; phylum Streptophyta; class Pinopsida; order Cupressales; family Taxaceae; genus Torreya; species Torreya grandis. The sequence continues at coordinate 1,832,571 of JARHVA010002481.1, forward strand.
TAACATATATGTGTTATATAATGTATTATAGAACATGTACACATTATATAATGCATATGCATTGATTTGTTAAAGGACAAAAACCATCCCCACGAGCATGTGGGAGTTTCATGTCAAGCCAACTTTGGCAATAAGATTATATTTACTACACTAAATGTAAAGTATAATTTCTCAATATAAATGTAAACTTATACTTTAAATTTATTTTATTAAATTTAATAAATTAGGGCCACTCAGCATCTGATAGAGTTGGTCTCACAATTGCATGCCTTACAATGTAGAAAACAGTTTTTCAAAATCCAATCAAGTTAGTACGTAGGTATTTTTAGGGTCTACATATTAAACCTAGGGTTTCAAGACATAAATTTTTTAATTAATGTCCATTTTTGTTAAACATCTAGTCACTTTTTAGGTTTTTATGCTTTCTAGATTGATTCTTTGCATTTATAAGAGTCTTAGGTTTATCAAAATTGAAGTTTGCAAACCACTTATAGAGAGTATTACAAAGAAATTTAGTCAATAATTAGTCCATAAATAATGAAACATGCATAAATAAATAAATAACCAAGCATATCTATTCTCATGGGAATTACAAAAGATAGCAAGAAATAAATGAAAGAAAACGACACCATATTACCTTCCCAAATAGATTCACCATACCCATGTGGCTCAAAAAAATGTTATTTCTTGATAAAGCATCCTTGTCTTTGTCAAAAATAGTAGTAATATCCTCTAATGCCTCAAGAACACTCCATAAAACCTAGGCTCCTAATTCTAAATCACTAAATTAGCCTATCAATGAAACTTGCAAACAAAATCTATGATCAAACACAAAGTCTCGTGGAAATAATTTATCATTATAAATTTGAAATATTTAACCTTTTTAATATATTTGAGAATAATAACCTTGCACCAAAATAACTTCAAAATTCACATCCATGGCCTCTATATTTATAGTTTTTTTAGATTGGTTAGGATCAACCATGACCATCCATCTCAAGATTGAGATGTGTGGCCATGGATAATCCTAATATTTGGAATTAAATCCATAATTATCTTCATCATGTCCTTGGAAAAAGGGGCATTGAAGAGGCATGGGAGGAATTAACTAGGCATGGGTGACTCATAATCCTGATATGTGTGACATTTATGGCTTAGGGATGTCTTCCCAAAAATGATGTTACCTGATGATGTAGTTAATAGGAATCACTTTTAAAAAAGAAATATTAAAGAAATATCATGAAAAATACACTTAAGCTCTTGATTTGGATTAATTATCCTTAAACAAGGTTAATCAACATTTGTGCAATTATTTGAAAATTGGCCCTCAATTAATCAAAATGGTCAAAAAGTCATATTACTGAGTTGTAATGTGACTGAAGAGGAACTAGAAGGTGATGTTAGATGTGTTGGAGTTATATTCCCATTTAGGATGTTGCTAACACCAAATAGCAAAGCTACATGATGTGTACCAATGAATTAGAAGAAAAGAGTGATCCAGAGTACTAAATTGTAAAATGGTCATTTTGACTCAAAATAATCTGATCAAAGTTAGCAAGCCTATAAAATGCATTTCCCTATTTAGGGATACTTTGACCTAAACTAGCACTTGTAAGTGACAAGTTCAAATGATTTAGGATGTTTTATAGATTTTGACCTAAAATGTGCATTTAAGTGCAATTTGAGTAAGATTGACAATTTCAACACAAATGGTGTTAGGAATTAGATGTATAAATTTTGCCCATATTTGAGAAGGTGTAGTGAGACATTTAGGTGAAGTAACATATTTTCAAAGAAAAGAGTTGTCAAGATGAAATTGGAATAGAACCATGATGCCTTCTAGAGAGGATATACTAGGATGAAAGAAAAGGATGGACTCTCAAGAAGAGAGAGAAAGTGAGAGATTAACCCATGAAATAGATCACATCTAGTCGAGCTAATGGTTGCACACATGATTACCATCAATGATCAAAATATAATTTAGAGGTATAATAGACCCCCGAGATGGGGGGAATGGGAAATATACAATCCATAAATGTAAGGGACACACTGTAAACATACCCAATTTGAGAGTACAAGTTGTATGCTTACAACATTGATCAATCCCAAGACAAGTTGCACACTAAAATATTTTCATCATGGGGTTTAATGTGGAGATCTTGGAATTAGAGGAAAAGGGAGAACATTCTACTTCAGGAAGGGAAGCACCACTAGAACAGGGTCTCCAAAGAGAATATAATAAGTACTCTAGTAGAGCATATTTGATCATGATAAAATAGTTTTGCCCCAATAGGGCAAACCTTGATCATTGATAAAGAATAAATAATGATTTTCCCCTATAGAGCTGATTTGATTCGGATGTGATTCAGATGTTGTGGCCTAGCGTGGGAAATTGGCAAGTAAAATATCTCAAGGATATAACTGAGAAGATAGGTTAAAGTGAGTGGGTGTAAATGTACATGCGAGGTTGTAATGGCTTAGAAATCCATATAAAAGCAAGCATATGAGAATGAACAAAGTGATGAGATAGATGAAAAGAAGAATGGAGATAGCTAAGTTGACCTCAATATAAATTGAGCATTGCCTACATAGTTCCATGGAATCATGTTCTAACATGAACTTTAGGCCAATGTAGTTCACCCAAGTTTGGGAGAGAATGGAATGAGGAATAATGAAAAATGACCATGAATTGATTAGACTCAAAATGTATGTGAAGAGATGCACCTCTAAGCATAGAAAATGAAGCCTAAAATACATGCTACCTAAAATCCTAATTCCATATCATGAGCCTAGGTTTTGCAAAGTGTTCTTGAGAATCGTTCATCGGAGTTGATGTTGACGTTAAGACATTGAGACCTGAGCACAAAGTACTTGTTATATCAAAATAAATTAGGCATCATAAGTATGAATAACTTAGAATGATATAAGAGTCTAATTGCAATATTTTAGTTCAAATGTGAATATCTATAACTAAGGATAGTGCTAAAACAATGACCAAAACTAGAGTTACAATGATTTACATTTAAAAAACATTAAAAAAGCAAAGACAAAGAAAATGATAAACATAAATGAACCTAAATTGAAATCAAAATATGATCTTAAGTAGGAACAAAATGTTTAAAAATAAAATTCAAGAACATCTTAATGACATGAGACCAAGATATGAATAATCAAGATCCATGTGGACCATCAAGGCATTCTTGAACATAAAAGAGAAAAGAAAAATAAAACATAAAAATAAGACACCAACAACAATCAAATAAACAAAATGGTCCAAGAATAACGTAATAACATAGGATTAAGATATAAACAATCGAGATCCATTGGAATCATCAAGATGTTCTAAAACACAAAAGAGATAAGCAAAAAAATAAACAAGGAAACACAAGACCAAGAAATAAAAAGAGAAAAAGAGAAGAAATAAAAGGAGAGGTGCGAAAACATAACAAAACACCAAGATAACACAACAAAACTCAAATAAACACACACAGACAAAAACCAAGTTAGTTCAATTTAAAGACAAATGTTCATTCATGTGCAGTAGAGGCATTAATTTTTACCACATCACAACAAAGAATAATGACATGACAATTATTCCCTAATTAAAGAGGAACAATGACAAAAGAAATGGGGGAAGAGAAGAAAAGAAAGGGGTTGGCTGAGTTGACTCTAGATGTATAAAACAAGTAGATGCTTCCTACATAGTTCCATGGATGCATGTTCCAACATGAACTTTAGGCCAAATGTAGTTCTCCCAAGAAATAAGATAGAATAAAAATAATGATTAGACTAGCATGATTAATGTTATAGAAGAAATGGAAGATACGAGAAACAAATGAGAATGGTCTGGTAAACAAGAAGCTAATGAGACAAGAAAGAATGATCTTGAAAAATGACAAATGCATTGGACAAGATGGAATGAACTAATGTTTATGTGCTTGCAAAATGGAAAGAGCATTCAAACTTAATAGTTACTCACAAAATGGTGAGAGTGTGGCATTGTGGAACAAGAATGTACAATTGTATAGAAACGTGAGACAATGTTTTTATTCTTTTGTGGATCATGTTCTGATGTTTTTGGTATTTTCAAAGTATTTCTAATGTTTTTGGGATAAAATATCCACAAGGTGGGACCATCTAGTCGAGGAGATCCATGTCCTGAGAGTAGAGGTTTCAATAAGATAGCTAAGCTGGCTACAATAGCCCATGATCACAAATTAGTGAGAGTGAGATTCTTGATAAAACAAGATAGAGCATCAAATACTTGAACTGAGAAGATGTGACTATTCACTTGTCTAAAAACTATACAAGACTGTCTTAGTTATAAAAACTTTGTAGAACTATTTTCGAAGATGTTCATAATGTTTATGAAACATAATCAAGATCATAATTGCTCAAGGGACAAAAAATGTTCAAGATTATAATGTAAAGCTATATTAAATTTTACTTGATAAATAAAAATTGCACTTTTATTCTTTATTGGGCCCACAAGGACAATTTCATAGAAAAATTATCTAGAAATAAATATTTTTATAATGTAAAGCTCTATTCCATTTCTATTCATTTCACCATACTTTTCTTGGATTGCTACATGAAGCATTGTATAGGAGCTCTATCCAATTTTTTTTTTAAAATTTGAAGAAACTTTTGGCATAATAAATTATGTATGCTACAAATTACTAAATTTTGGGTAAGTTTTGATAGTAAAAGTTGTGTAATTCATTAGAACTATCAAAAAATTCCATTCAATTTTTTAGAGTGATATTCAAAATGAAATTTCTTGGTTTATTAACCTTTTATTCTTTTCCAAGCTATATGGACACCATACAAGTGCATTTATTGACTAGGAATTAAAAAAAAAATCTATTATTAACCAAAACCCAATGGGTTGTACAAGACCATACACTATAAAAAACAAACATAGATTATTTGTAATGTGCCTTGCAAAAATAATACTGGAAAAAATTGAGGGGGGCATAAAATTTTGAAGTAGGGAATACAAAGATATTTTTGGAGATAAAACAAATTCATATAGGCATGGCTCCATTCAACTTCACAATATAAACTTCCTCTATACATGGATAAATTAGGCTCTTTAAATATTTAATCCTTCTCTTGTAATGCCCAAGCTATGATACCACTATATAAATAAGGAAATGCATAAGTAATGTGAAAGATTACATTGTAAAAAAAGATTTCAAAAACATGTAATAGTGTATTATTTAAAATTATATTTATAAAGGAGGTGAAAACTTATAAAGATTTTATGGGGTGGTTATTGATCCCACTAACTCTCTCATGAATGAACAAACATTATTTAATGTGACATATTTTATTATTTATTACACTAACAAAAAACATAATGTAAATATGATTGGATCAAATGACCCAACAAATCGCTCTGATCCAAAAATGGGTATAGAAGATGATTTGAAGTTATGACTATGAAGTCAACAAAAACATACATTATATATGCAACTGGAATGTTTTATATCATGGTACTAATCAAAATTGATTATGTACCATACAAAATATTGCCCTACAATTGTGACATAAACCCTGATGAACACAATCAAGGCCTACTCATCTCCCAAGATCATATGTATTGCACTATAGTATAACATAATCAAGGCATGTTGAACCACATTGATCCACATAAAATATCACATAAAACCCCATTCAAGTGACTATTCAGTATTGCGTATGGCACACCTCCATGATGTCCACCAAATGCTACCATATATTTGCTCAACACTATTGTGCTAGCAACTTTTATGCCACGCAATAACTTCTTATATCAGGGGATAGGTGAGAAGCCCTTGTAGTAAAAAACTAAATAAAAAATACTCTGTCTATTCCTCATCATGAATATCAATGAAATGAATAAGAATGAAACCAAAACTTAATACACATACTATTGCTAATAAATTTACCATTCAAACTTTTGATCCAAAATCTCAGCACATAACTAACTACTCCAACTTCTAATGGATCCTCCAACCTCTATTGTGACACTTATATTTTTTCAATCATAAAGATCATCTTCTACCTGTGAAGGATGATATGTCCTTTAATAACACACGCATGAGGTGTCATTATGAACTTGTTTAGTTTGAGGATGTAAATTTCTACCAAAAATGCACTTAGATTCATTATTTTCAATAAAAATGATGTAAAAAACCATATAAATAAGATTAAAATCATTTAAATGACCATTTTCATGTATTTGTAACCTAAAAAATGTAGATATCGATTAATCACATAACCACCTTCACTTAAACTAGTGACTGACAACAAAAAGTACAACCAATGTTTCAAGTGTTATATAGCTTCAACCCTTATATTTCCAAGTAAAAAATAAGATATTATAAAAATATTCCCTTTAATGTTAAAAACAAGTTAACAAAAAAAAATATAGTTGAAAGGTTTTCAACATATAACCTCTCCTCTTGCATGTAACTTCCCACAATCTTATTAGCCAACTTTTCCTTCACTCAATTTAAGAATATAAAGGGAAAATGTTCTATTTATCCCCGACTTCGCTTGATTTTAAACTTAAAAAATAATGATACATGCTTATGATTTTATTTTTATTTTTTACTTAACGTTTACCTCATATGTAAAAATCAAGCTTTTCTTCCTTGTTGGGCCCACAAGCATAAAGTAATATAAAAATTAGTTAGATATAAATATTTTTATAATATAAATCTCTGCACCATTTTTTTTCATTCCACCACACTTCTCTTGGATCGTTACAAGAATCGCCATAAAGGATCTCTATGCAACTAATTTCTAAATTTGGAGGAAACTTTTGGCATAAAAAACTATATATGCTACAAATTACTAAATTTTGAGCATGTTTTGGTAGAAACAAAAGGTGTATAATTCTCTAGAACTGTCCAAAAAAATTCTATATAATTTTATAGAATGATATTCTAAATGAATTTTCATGAGTTTATTAATCCTATAATCTTTTCCAAGCTATTTTGACACCATACAAGTGTAGTTTTTGACCAAGATTTAAATAAAAAAATCTATTATTAACAAAAACCCAATAGGTTGTACAAGACCATACACTTTTTTTAAAAATATGGTTTTTTGTAATGCCCCTTGCAAAATACAATTGGAAAATTTGAGGGAGCTATACAATTTTGAAGAAGGGAATGAAAAAACATTTTTGAAGATAAAAAGAAATTAATGTCAGAATGTCTTCACTCTCCTTCACAGTTTCAACCTCTTGCATACATGGATATATTAGGCTCTTCAAATATTTAATCGTCCTCTTCAAATGCCCAAGTTATAATATCACTATTTGGATTGGGTAATGCACATGCAATATGAAAGATTACATTATAAATAAAAATTTCACAAACATGTAATAGTTTATTATTTTAAATTATATTTATAAAGGAAGTGAGAGTTTATAAAGTTTTCATAGGGTGGTTACGAGACCTAACTAGCTCATTTGTGAACCGAAAAACATTATTTAATGCTAAATACTTTATTACTAACTATACTAATAAAAAACATAATGTAAATATGATTTGAAAAACCAACCTAACAAACATTATGTTTTATTTATTTATTGATCAAATATTTTTAATTGAGAAAAATTCACTAGATTAAGATACAAATTATGTGATCAACTAAATATGGTTATACTTAGATTAAATTATTTATATATAAACCCCATTTATCATTATCTTTTTATATTTGATATATTTGAATGAATTAGACACAAATTAAGTGTTATTAGGTACATGAGGATAGATTCGGAAAAAAACAAGCATTTTTTAATACCATTTTTTTAATTTCATGATCAAATGGCATCATTAGAATAAATTTGACTGCATTAAGACTCAATTAAGTGTGAATGCATAGTTGTAGGTAGGACTGAGGAAAGTTAGAAATGTTTTACTACCATTTGCTATTATTTATGACCCATCATTATGTAAGAAAATTTGACCAAATTTGCCCGATTAGGTATGATCAAATACATGAAGTTAGATTTGGGAATATATGAAAATAATTTATCATTATTTCTTAAGTGAATATGTGATTATTTTAGTAAATGTGTGTATATTATTTTTTTTAAATGTGTGATTGGATAGGTTTAAGTATATATTTGGATAATTTGGGAATATATGAGTATTATTTATCAATATTTTATGATTTTAATTGCCACTATTTCATATAATTTTACTCTAACAAATATTAATTAGATTCAATCAAATTGATATAGGTAGATTTGATGAAAATTTAACATATATGAGTACCATTTGTCATTATTTCATGATTGAATATAATTAACTAAAAAATTTGACTAGAATAGGTTACAAATGGTTTGATCGAATAAATATGAGTAGATTTAAGGAAGTTTGGCCAAACAGAAGAAACATTTTTATTATTTATTAATCAAAGATTGTATTTGAAAAAAACTAACTGAATCAAACCCTAGATAGACTCTATTAGCTATGTAAAGGTAGGTTTATGGAAACTCAAGGACGTTTGAACATCATTTACTATTTTTTCATTATTGAATGTCATTATTTTAGAAAAAATGATTATATTATGCTCCAATAAGGTTTGAATGGATAGTTGTAAGTAGACATGAGGAAAATTATGTATATTTGAGCGAAATTTATTGTTGTTACATGATTTAATGTAATTATTTAAGAATTTTTTTATTTAATTAGGCTAAATTAGGCACAATCAGATACAGTCAGTTAGATTTGGGGAGATTAGTAATATTTGTGAACCTTTTGTCATTATTCCATGAAGTGAATGTTGTAATTTGATTAAGTTTGTCTACATTAGACCTTGTTTAGGTGTGATCAAATAGATTTAGACATATTTTTAGGAAAGAGGGCATTTATGAGAACCACTTGTTATTTTAAGATGAATTGTCATTTATTTGAGAAAGTTTGAGCAAACAAAGCCAAAATATGTCAAATTAGATAAATGTGAGTAGATTTAGAGTAGACAAATTATATATGAGCACTATTTGTCATTATTTTATGATTAAAAGTTATTACTTAAGAAATTTTGATCAAATTCAATCCCAATTAAGTGAAATTAGATATAAAGGTAGCTTTTTGGGAAATTTGAGAATATTAGAATAATAATTGTATTTATTTTATGATTAAAAGTTGTTATGTAAGCAACATTATTAAATTTAATTATGTCATTGGTTAAATAAAGTTTTAAAATGGATAATTGACCACAATTAACCCAATTGTAACATATTCACTCACATTAAGGCTAAATTTTCCCTAATTGAATGTAATTGTATGTAATCAATGCACATTGGGGCTCAACTACTACCAATTATACCTAAAATATTGAACCAATTGAAAACCCAATTTCAATAAGTGTAAAATTAGGGCTAGTAAAGTTGTGTTGTATAAATATATATTTAAAAAATTATATATAATCCAAATTTGAACTTAAGATGCAATTAGCTAGTGTATATATAGATTCATCTATCAATATCCTCTCAAATATTAGTATTTGTAAGATATGCATAAAGAAATTAACTCTTACACACATAAAGCTCCTAAAAATGTCAACAATCACTTTGAAATTCCAAAAAACCTCTAAAACAACCATTAATTTTCTTAAAAATAGACACTAAATATAAACGTTATGTCTAGAGAATCATAAATTCAACACCAAAATACTCAGAATGACTAAATACAAACCTAATTGGATTTTGAAAAATTCTATTTAAAATAACAATTTTTAAAATTATAAAATCAATTCTATAAGTTCCAAGTGACCCTAATTTCTTATATTTATTAAAATAAATTCAAAAAACAATGTTTGAGTTTATACTTCAGATTTGTTTCATTATATTTGTAGCACTTTTTTGAACATAGATTACATTAATATCATTTGAAGGCGAATGTAGATTGGATTTAATACATATGAACTATCATCAACCTATGTAAACTTTTGAAAGACATGCTAATGTCAACCCTTTAGGGACATGCTAACATCAACCCTATGTGTATGGGCTAAAGTATCCTCTATATAAATACACACTAGCATCATCCTAGGGACGCACTAGCTTTAAATCCTTGTTAAAATATCCTAATTAAATTCAAAAAAAACTTCCCATCTATAATGTGACTTTAGGGTGACTTATAAATTCATCTCTGTTCAGTCCAAAAGCTATTGTGGGAGAGCCCTCTTACATTTCAATTATACAGTTCATCATATTACGTTAAACCAAAATATCAACGATTTAAATTTAGGCATGTGAGATTTAACAATTCTTATTTTATTTTTATTATAAAAATTCCAATAACAAAATAATATATTTGGTATTGATAATTTAGGCACTCGGTCCTTATGGGCTTTATTGATTATAGGTTGGGGTGTTTACTATAAAGATTAATGTTTTAACTTTATAAATATGCCCTTAATGAGTTATATATCTATATTTATTGTAAGTTTTATAGTTATATAAATAATGGATGGTTACAATAAAACCCATTGTTTATTGTTGAAAAATAAATGAAGACAATTCTAATAGAAAAATGGATTATGTAGTTAATAATTTGAATAATGAGTGTTTATAAAATGACTCGTTATTCTTTTTATAAATGTAAATAAAGATAACTTAAAAATAAAAATAAGTTATATAATTGTATGAATATTTTGTGATATAAAAAATCTTTCGAGACTTTTTTTGGGGTTGAAAATACTAACTAACCATATTTTTATTGTAGTTTTTTTATTTTTTATTAATAAATTTTAGTTTATGAGATTAATAACAACAACAACAACAACAACAACAACAACAACAACTACTACTACTACTACTACTACTACTACTACTTAATATTTTATTTAATCTTATGGTTGAAAAATATCCCAATGCCTTCCCATTTACATATATAATATTTTTATATATTAAATTAAAATTAAAACATGTTACTTATTATAGTAACACACCAAACTTGATTAGTAAAATATGTATATATTCCACATTAAACACAACCAACACATTTTATACTCATAGCTCCAAAAATGATTGATATATGATTATTTTAGAGTACTTTCAATGTTAAAATAAAGATTAAAAAAAAGTATTAGAAATAAAATATACAACAAATTGAACATTAAAAAAAAATATAAACTTGAGAAAAATTATAAGATAAATATAATATATGATTTTGAGAAGCTCATTATGAAAATCTTCTAGTAGTTGAGGAAATTACATTCAAAGTTTCAATTATCTAATTCAATATTTGTAGAAGTTATTGTCAACAATGATCTTTATGGATAAAATTTTCACTATTACATTATCCAAACCTTACACACAAGTTTTTTTTTAATTTATTAAACACTTCAAAGTGATTTAACAAAACTAAAACAACCAATTCTAACTAAGACATAATAAAAAATCATGAACAATCAATTAAACTTGTAAACTACAATGTGAATCCAACTTCAAGACTTATCATTGACTTCTTTGATGTCATATGCCTTCTATATACATACATACATACATACATACATACATACATACATACATACATACATACATACATACATCACTTTGGAACCCATCAAATAATCCAAATGAATTGTCGTTAAGAAGTGGAAACATTTGCAACCTCTCTTATTCCCTTTTTTGGGCTAGGGCAAAATCACAACTTTAGATAAACCAACAGTTTCAAAACCAATGCAGTAGTTTCCCAACCACCACTTACAAAAACTTAATATTACACAATCGTCAGCTATATACACTAGTTGACTTAACAAACACCACTTGCATTTATCGATAATTTAGTCATTCCTAATGAAATTCTTAGTTTAAAAGGCTACATACGATTGACTTCATCAATATAGGGATTTTTAAACCATCCCAACATTAATTCTATCATTGCAATTTAATTTAAAAACTTAATTTAAATAAACATACTGAAAAAGTGTTTTACATATATGAATTACATATTTGAATATAATGGAAATGAACTAGATGATATATATAGTAAATTAGATCTATATTTTGGATGAAAACCCAATCAATTTTTTAAAATAATACGAAACCATTACAAATGAAATAAAATAACTAACCAATCAAATTATAACATATAAATAACTACCAAATATATAATTTAATTCTTAAATAATGGTCTATTGATTTTTTTATTATTTAAAACTACTTGATTTAAATAATTAGAAAAGTGTCTTCTGCATAATTTAAATGTCTGAAATGAACTTAAATAGTAATCTATTGAAAAATATTTTTTCAATCATTATATGATGCTTATATAAATCTTCACTTAAAATGCTCAATGATCTTGGCTCCTTACTCTTAATTAATTATTTTTAACCACATGCTTCATCACCCCTATGATATGAATGCTGACTAAATAGTGAGACCAAGTAATTCGTTTTGCATCAAAGTTGAAAAGCTCCTGATCAGATTCACTCAATCTCATATGCAACTGCACTAATTGAAGTTATCAAACCTGTTTCAAAAGATATAGAAAATTAAAAAATAATAATTATATATATCTAATTTTTAAAAAGAAGAAAATAAATTGTTAATATATTAAAATTATTAATAATAAAAACAATATATATTTTTAACACTTCGCGTATTTATATACTAACATATTGACCCTAAAAAGAATTAAAAACAAATAACATACGATTTTATTCTTCCACATATCGACAACTTAAATATTGACACACTAAATACGTTACCTTCCTTCGAAAAAAACGTATGGCCCATACAGTTCGGCCAAATACATCACAAACTTGTACTTTCTAATCAGCTCATTGTGGCGATCGGCGAAAATCTTACAGTGCAACTCATTTCCCATACCCATTATCTGTTTATTAAAACAATGGAACAGATTAAAACTCGTGAATTTATGTTAATTAACAAACAAGTTTGTTAAGGTTAGAGTGCATGCCTGAAGGGGAATCTTATAACGCAGTGTCATGTAGCGCACACAGCTTTCCATGCTTCGAAATGAGTACAGTTTCTCCACTTTTATTAGTTTTCCGTTTTTACCAATGCAGGGATTCTCCAGAAAATATATGTACATTCTGTCGACCAAAAGGCAGTGGCACAGAGGATTCGCACTGGAGGAAGATACGTTATAAATGGAGAGGGAATTGAAATCCAGAGCATGTTTTGCCATGGCTGCTATCATTGCATTAACAACCATATCCGCTGGAATCTGCACAGAGCAGTGCAACATAATAATTTGCATGCATTATATAATTAATTTTTATGAATAATAAGTTTGAATCAAAGTGCTTTGTGTATGGTTATACCACATCCATTATTAGGTCAGGATTAGCTAAGAATGATGTGATCTGCCCTTTTCCATATCCTATGATCACAGTGTCCATTGTCCTGCAATACCCAACAATATACTCTTAAAACCTTCAAACATTGTATCTTACACGTATCATATAATTCATTTATATAGAAAAATTGAAGGATAAACAAACACACACACACATATATATATAAAAGACTTTCTCAACATAATGTTAAAAAATCAAGGGATATTTATTTTACTTATAAAATATTTAATTTTAAAGAATTAAAAAATTATATAAAATAATGATATACAATAGCTTTTTCAATATTAAAAATTATTAAATCTTATTCAAAAAAATTGAGATATCTTTAAAAAAATTATAATAAAAAATTAATTATATCACACTGGTTTTTACAATGACATTCAGAGATGGCTTGAGAATATTACTTTTTTTCTAATTACTTTTTAGTATGAAATTGATTTCCACTTACCAGTTATATTAAATTACAATTTTATTGCATTATATTTATAAATAATTAAATAGTCATAACTAATTTATAAATAATATATAAATTTTATCACATCATATCTATAAATAATCATAATTAATTTATGGATAATATATAAATTTTAATGTCTTATATTTATAAAAATTAAAATAATTAATTTATAAATAATATATAAATTTTACTATATTGTATTTATAAAAATTACAATAATTAATATCTAGATAATATATAAATTTTATCACATCATATTTATAATTAATTTAAAAACATGATATTAACTTTCTTTCATAAAAATAAATCACTAATTTTGAAAATAAATATAAATTTTAACTTTTTTTTTTACCAATTTAAAAAATAAAAAATAAAATTAATTTAAAACCAATTTAAACAAGAAAACATTTCTTATAAGAATAAATCACCAAAATTTTAAAATAAAGAAGATTTTTAAAAAAAATTATAGTGGATTTATTTTTTTTAAAGTGAAAGTTTTATTTTGTGATCTCAATTTAATAATAAATTTTTAAAATTGATATTTTTTAAGTTTTAAATTTGATCTACTAATATATATTAAGAATGTTTTTACATGGTTCCTCTTATATAAATAATTTAAATAATTAATATGATTATAATTTAAAAAATAAAATAAAATAAAATATAAAATAAAATATATTTCTATTCTATAGAATATTTTTTTATTAGATTGGTTAAAAATGGGATTAAAAGAATCCATAATTTTATATAGAGAAGAAAACAAAAAGATAAAACAATAAAGCATGCTTCAACCAACAACCACTGAATGGGTAGCCAAGATCCCTCTCAATAAGGACTTTCCCCAAGAATTGAAGAGGTGCAAAAAGAAATACCCAAGAAACTTCTACTAAGTTTCCACCAAACATAGCCAAATCAAAACTCTCGAGAGAGAGAGCTAAGTGGGACCAAATGACAGGTATGTATAGCAACCTAAACACGTCTTATTGCCCTCAACTACTGAGTGAATCATGCCTTTTCTTTTTTGTAGAGTCCCCTAGAACAGAGGGACATGATGGATTCCTATCTTCTACCTCTTTTCTTCTTTTGCACTTTAGTCCACTCCCCCTCATCTTCCATACAATCTGAGGCTAGAGGTAAAAATATTTCAAATTCTAAGGGCTAAGATTTATCTACCACTGAATCCCCAATCAATGGTTCTGCCCTTGGTGTTTTAGAGAAGGTAATAAAATCCTTAGCAACAGGGGTTTCCACAACCAAAACAGGGCCTTTTATTTCTAAAATAAGAGGTTCTATCTTGTGCTCATCTTTTGAGTATTGGGGATTGACATGGTCTGTGCTAGAGGGCTCAGGCTCATCTGGAGATGAATTTGAATAATCATTATCAAAGTCAAGGGCATCCATAATGAGATTGGTGGGGTAGAATTCTGACCACTAGGCAGATTTCTTCTTTTTTCTATGAAGCTTGCAGTCTTTAGTCAAGTGACCTATATTAAATCAGCTTTGGCAACATAACAACAAGCCTTTGTAATCAAGAGGTTGGGACTAGTTTCATACTTTTGATTTTATTCCAAGATCTTCATGGATTTTTCATATTGTTCATCAATCAACTTGAGATTGATGATTAGCTCTATGAATAACTCCTCTTCTTGACCTACTAAATCTTTGAAGAATTCATCAAATACATCTAATGACTAATCAAGGCAATAAAAAAAGGATCTATCAATTTTAAAACATGTTTTTTGTTAGCCCCTATGGTGCCCTTGCTTTTATTCTTGACCTCTTGTATGAACTCAGTAGCTCTATGCTAGAAATCTTTATTAGTTATCAAGCCTGCTTGATTGGGAATGGTTAGATCCTTGATCAAACCTCCTAGTATCTATACTATTCTACCCTCCAATTGTTTGAAGTCATTTGAGAGACCTTCCATGCCTTTTGAACACTTATTGTTGTCTTTGATTATCTCCATCAAGATTCCCATGGCCATGTTTAAATATGATGGGATGACTATTTTAAGCTCAAGGATACGATTTTCCATTATTATCTTGATCAATGCCTTTAGTTTCTTGTATGATCTTTTCAACTGATTAACTTGGTTCATATCCATGGCATGTTATTTATTCAATATGTCTCATTTGGACCTTATTGCCTTCAAAAAATTGAATGTCTCAAATATAGTTGCTTCAAATTTATTAACAATGTCAATTGGTGCTAACAAAATAGATTTTTCCTCTAAATTTTTATTCTCTTATTTTAACCCTTTGTTGATATCCTGTATCATTTCTAACTGAGATTGGGTTAAATTCAAGACATATTATTCAAATATGTGGGATCCACGTAGTCTCTGCTCCCTCTTCCGAGTTAGGTGATTCAAAGGCTCAACCATTTGATGTATAACCTCCTAACCTTCTTCCTAACAATTGTCTTAGTCACTCTTTGTAGGATAATAGTATTTGGTTCATATCTGACTCTCACTAATGATTGTGCCATATGTTTGATTGGGACCTCTATTTTTAATTGGTCTACTAATGTAGTTGGAGTAGCAAGCCTCCTTTCTTCTTCATCTTGCAATGCTAGGATCCAAGGCTTCAACTCTTGTTATAAGGGGATGCTTGTAGTCTTTACTAGGGGCCATGGGTGATAAGTGGCAATCTTGTCCATCCTTGGCTCATATATGAACCATTCAGGTATTTTTGGTTCATAGATTGGATTCTCCTCACTAAATAGGTTGATATATTTCAAAGGGGGAGTGATGACCATTTTTTCTTTCTTTTCCCTTGAGACAATTGCAGTCTCAGCTTTCCTCTTGGGAGGATCAATGATCATTAAGTTTGATGACTTCTTTTTTCCTTTTTCCTACTTATATTCCTCAACCTTTTCATTCTCTACATCGATATGTGATTCATATGTCATGGAGAGCATTCTTAATGAAAATTCAATATATTCCTATGGATCCAAAGCTATCATGTGAACTTCGTATTGAGGCAAATCTTGTTTTGTTATTCTAGATGACTCAAGTAATGAGGAGCTTGAATCAAACTCAGTTGGTCTCCTTTCTTTAGTTTTATGCTCTGATTGTATATCAGTTTGGGGAAGCCTATAATGACTAACATCTACTAAATGATATTTTTTGGGGCCATGTTGCCACCTATCTTCCATCTTTTGATCTCTTAACAATCTGGATTCAGGGTTTATATTGTGTTCTTTTAGCCTTCTAGGAACTTCATAATAAGTGGTTACCTTAGCGTACACAAAGTCAAATAAAATAAGTTCATGCTCATAAGACATAGCCAAAATTCCTTTATTCTTATAGTGTTCCTTTACTCTACCATAGGGATCCCACTCTCTATGGTCATTTATCTAAAAATTGAAAGAAAGCCTATGTTTTGAAGTAGCTTCAATGTGGTCACATTACTTGAAAATGGTTTTTCTAATTGTCATGGGAAAAACATGGATAAGTCCCTTCTTCTTGGTCTTGTAGATCCCATCTATTCCATTGAAGAGTTGATATGCAACTTCTTGTTCTACCAACTTGTTAGGCCTATGTACCGGCAATTTAAGGGGGCATTTTGAGTTCACTCTATTTTAATAATGGTGCAATTAGGATATAACTATATATCACCCATTGTCTCAATGGACTTCTTAGTTAAAGTACTTATCCTCATCATGGGGATACCATTGACGGCTTGGCTCAATAAAAGATCTACACAAGCATAAATGAATTGAATATGGTTCCTATACTCATAAATATGCAATTTGAAGTAATATTGAGACATAATTTGGGTGTCATTTGGGGACCACTCTCTTTAGTTGGTGATTTTAGTGATGACACTCAAGGCATATTAAAAATATGACATAATGAAGAAATCAATTCTCTTCTTTGTTTTAATCCCATAGATTTGTCTGCTTATGGAAATACTAATGATTTAACCTAAAGGAGATACTACCATTTATTCTATAATGAAATATACCATAGGCACCCATATTGGTTCCATGTGTGTAGTACGTATAAATCCATATAACTTATTTAACATGGTCATAACCATTATGACTCCTGGTCTAAATTGGCTCATAGAGATTTTCTTGTTTGGGTTTATAATGACCTTATTACCAACTTCAAACCATTTAGCTAGGATGCCCATCATGGTATGTTTTTGGGCCCATGCATTAATGTAGGCCAAGTCTATTTAGGGCATAGTTAACTTATAATAGGATTCAAAAGAAACAAAGGATATGTATGCTACTTTCCTCAAACTTGGTTCATGAATGAACATACCCTTATCAATTTTAACATCTTTAAAAATAAGACTCAGGACATTGATACAATGTAATACCTCTGATTCGGTAGTATCATATTGGAGTCTTTTGAGCTTAATTCCCACAATGTCATCATATAGTATCTTAACTAGGAGAATCTTCTCCTCTTCCTTGGTTAAAATTTTGTAGTTCTCAAAGGTCTAGATCAAGCTCAAAAAATTATTATCTCTAGTATTTAATGAAGAAGCCATGAACTTTGTATCTTTGAATACTCTACCCTCTACATTTGATGACATGTATAATTCAACTAGTTTCCTTGAATTAGGTCTATAGGTTTCCATTGATATATCTTAGGCTCTCTCTTTTGGTTTAAAATAGTGAATGTAGGAATAATTTAGGACTTTTTGTATGTCTTAAGGATTTTTGGAGATTTAACTAAGATTTAATGGTGACAGACAAGTTTGAAGTATGTACTTTGGTGACCCAAATCATATTTTGATCTCATATTTATACCTTCACATGCTTGGGTCCATAAAATATTTCGATCTCAAATGTATGCCTATGTGGCATCTCCTATCCCTACAACTTATTTATTTTTAAAATGTGACCATTGTCACTTCGGACACGTGTCCTTATCTTGTGCTCCATGGAGAAATGATCAAAGTTACTTCATCAATTTCCTTGAGAGTCTTTTGGCCTTGACTTTCAACTTTAGTCATTGATTTTGATTTGAGCTTCCTATATTATGACACTTGGTAGCCCCATATACTTTTTTTGTACCCTAATGATAGTCTCCATATTGTTAACGCTCTTACACCATGTGGAAACCTAGTGTGTAATTTGGGATCATTGACTTCTTGACTCAATTCACACTATCAATCTCTATTTGCATGGTTAAATACATGTCATTGATCTACTAGATATAGGATCAAATACAAGCCATTGATCTCATATTTGTTCATTTAATAAAATGTGGTTTGTTGATTTGTCACCAAATTACCATGATTATGACACATGTCACCATTGAATTTAATCTCAGTATTCTTTGACATATCGACTTTGCGCTTTATGTTAGTCTCCATTTGCATGATTGAATGAGCATCATAGATCTATCTTGACTTATTGACCTTAGTTTTTAATGCATATCATTGATTAGAATTTTTTACGTAAGAATACACACTATTGATCTTTAATCTAGGGAATTTTGAATTATTGAATATAGGAATTCACTCGTGTGCCATTGATCCTTGGTTTGATCGATCAAGGATTCGACACTTGGTAATCCTTTGTTCAATTCATACCTATGAATAGTAAAATTAAAGAATAAGTGCTAAGGACATATAAAAACTTAACATAAAATTAGACTAAAGTTTTAATGAATTAATAAAATCGACCAAAACTTAAGCTAAAATTAAACTAAGACTAAGGTGGTATAAAGTGACCCATCAAAAATATGAATCCATTTTAATAAGAACTTAGGCTAAAGTAATTTAGATTAAGGTTTTAAACATCATTTAAACTTGGATTCAAATGGGACCATATTAATTGACCAACTAAGGGTCAAATTAACACTGAAGCATAAATCCAATAACATTTGTTCCTTCTTATGAAGATCCATTGATCCTGTAAGATGGAAACACATAGGCCAAATATTAGCAATATTAGATAAGATTAAATAAATCTTATGTGATACCATGTCAATGTAATCTAGATCAAAACATGATATTCAATAATGCACTCTGATCAAGTTCAATACCTAATTTATAACATAATTTGCAAAATTTGAACAAGGGTCCTCATTTTTTAGAAATAGGGGTATGTTGACCCAATAAATGGTGACTTCTAAGGACAACATTGTAGAATGTTAGAATTCAAATACTATTGGTTCAAAATAATAACCAAACTAATAATTGCATATGATCAAGTACCATTATTAAGATCAATTCATAATTGGAATAAGTCTTACAAATGTATAATTAAGCTCAAATATCAAAACTCAGTCATGTTGTGTGTGTAATTTGATTCATCTATTGATTGTCATTGAGATTCAGAGAATAAATTCTATATTTCATGACCTTAACCATTAACATAGACTTATAGCATATTTAGATATTCATTAGGAATCATGCTTTATAAAAGGGGAAGGCTTGTGTATTGCTCTACTACCAACTAGGCATCCATATAACCAATAAATATACCTTTGGCTCCACTCTAGGCCTTGCTCCACTTCCAACCAGGTGTCCATAGCCCTAGTAGAGGTTACTAGAATCACCTTTGGTCATAAAAATTTTATATTTTCAATAAGGCTTTTATTTTTGTATTTTTCAACTGTATTTAGGTTTCCAACAAAGGTTTGGAACCAAAACTAGCTAGGTGTTTAGGATTTTTATCAAATATTTGGTTTTCAAGACAATCATCCTTGGTTATAGACTTCATCCCAATCAATAATGTTCTTGAAGTGATAACATGAATTTGTTTTAATAATTCAAAATTTAACTCAAACACATGCAATATTTATTGAAATCAAACTTAGATCAAAATAAGGTTTAGGTTTTTTAATGAATAATTAGTCTATTTATTAATCTTCAGCAATTTGTCAGAAATATAACATTAATCTCATAATTTATAAAATCCATAATCAATAAATGTTTAAGAGTCATATCAATAGTCTTGGTTTACAAAGTTATTTTGATAATTTAGATGGATTTGGAGCTTAAATACCTATCTTGGAAAAGACTTATTGGAAGCTAGATAACAAATCAAAGAAAATAAACACACAACAAGTAAATAAATATTCAAAAATACTATTTACAAACAAGGGACAAGAAAGAAAATAATCTAAACCTACCTACACTAACTCAAAATTCTCTTACAAATTACTCAATAAATACTTGAGGTGGAACAACAGATAAATAATACTTGAGATACTACCCATTGGTTGGCAAAGTGAGCTCTACTCCTTGTAGGTCTTTGAGCTTAAAGGTGCTTTATCCTAATGTCTCATAAATTTGGTAAGGTTCAATCTATAAATGAGTGAAATTCCCATATTTCCCTTTTTGATTAGATTCTTTATCCCATAGGAAAACTAGGCCTTCTTGTCTAAACACCTTGATATTTGACTGTTTGTCAAACTAGCTTTTGACAATGGTTTGATGTCTTCTAAAAGTGTAAATTGCTTCATCTCTATAATCCTCCATTTGGATGATATTAAGTAACTTGAAATTGACATATTCTTGATCTTCTTCCCTATAATCTTGTATAAACTTGTAAGTTTACAATTTGAGAGTAATTGGAAACATTGGTTCTTGTCCATATCCTAAAAGAAATGGTGATGCTTTTAGAGCTTGTTTCACTCTAGTTATATCTAACCATAGAGAATAGTGTGGTAGTGTATGACATGTTATTAGTTGTTGTGATGTAGACTTATTAATATCTTTCATCAGATTCTTGTTTGTAGACTTTGAGACTCCATTAACATGAGGGTAGTGATTAGATGAAAACTTAAGAGTTATTTTAATGTCGTAGGCCCACTCAGTCATCTATATAGATGTAAATGTTGATCCATTATCACAAACTAATGATAATGGTGTCCCAAACTTAGTAAAAATGGTCTCTTCTAAGAACTTGATAACATCTTCAGTCTTACACTATTTCATTGCTACTGTCTCTCTCTATCTTGTACAATAATCTATGGAAATAAGAACATACTTGTTCCCAACTAAATAATTAGGTTTGATGACCCCTACAAATTCTAAATGCCATTGATCAAATGGTTTATCAATTAAAAATGGCTTCGAGGGCAAAGCTACATTAGGTTCCTTTGTATTAAATATTTGGCATTGATAACATTCTCTGACATGCTTGTGAGCATATTTTAAAATGGTTTGCCAATAATATCCTACCCTTAGGTTTTGTAAGCTATTATTTTCCCATAGGTGTCCACTCCCAATTTTCTCATGAAAGGTACTTAATATTTTAGTTGATTCTTCCTTTGAAACACATATCAAGTATATTAATTGATAGTTCCTCCTATAAAGTATCCCATCTTTGATCAATAAGTGAGTTGTTTTGAGCATCAAAGATATTCTATGTTCTCTATTTAGTCTTTTAGGACAAGAACCATTGATCAAGAAATGAATGATTGCATCATACTAGTCATTTGGTTGAAAATGTTGTTGGTCAACATGCTTGATGTTCACTCTAGGATTAATGCTACCAATCATTTGGATTAATCCTTGACACCTCACCAATTTAGTAGTTTTAATTTCAAGATCATATTCATGGAGTATAGACATACACTTACCTTTTATTTCTCCTAATTCACATTAATTCAACATGAGTTTGGTAGTAAGGTTTGGTAATATAACACGTAATTTATTCCTAAGAATATAGTGTCTAAATTTTTTGACTTCCTTATCCAAAATAAATGCTTGTTTTTCAATTAGGACATAATTTAACTCAACATTTTTAAATTGAATACTCATAAATGCAATTGGTTGATCACATTTATCAATTTTATGAGTTAATATAGTTGATATAGTATTTTGAGAAGCAAAAAAATAAATATAAAAATCTTTATAAAATTAAGAATTATCAGTACAGGTGCCTGTCCTATTGCTTCCTTGATATCCTTGAAGGATTTTTTCATTTCGTTATTCCATTCAACCTTTGTATCCTTCTTTAGCATATCATTGAGTGGTTTATTAATCTCTACAAAACCAAAATTAATTTTTTTACAAAATTAATCTTCCCAAAAAAAGAATTTAGCTCTTTTCTACTATTTTGGGGTTCTATTTTAGATATAGCATTGACTCTATTTAGATCTATAGAAATCCCATCTTTAGTTATCACATGTCTTAGAAATTTCCCTTCAGTTACATAAAATATGATTTTCTTAATGTAAAGGTAAATTTCAAACCTTTGATAGCATTTAAATACTTGTAAATGCATTATGTGATCTTCCATGTAATTGGAAAATATAGTCAGATCACCCATATATATATATATATATATATATATATATATATATATATATATATATATATATATATATATATATATATATATATATAATGATACATTTACCTATGAGACCTTGAAAGACATAGTCCATATCTCTCTAAAAGGTAGATCCTCCATTAATGATTCCAAAAGGCATCCTCTTGTAAGAAAAAGTGCTCCATTTTGTTATGAATGCAGTCTCCATTCTGTCTTCCTTATTAACAAGTATTTGATTGTACCCTGAAAAACCATCTAGGAAAGACATCATGAAAAAAACCACTAACAATTTGAATCATCTGGTCAAGGGATGGAGAAGGATAATTATCCATTTCAAAAATATTTATTTAAGTTACTAAAATCTATGCATAATCTAATCTCTCCATTTTTATTTATAATTGGTATTAGATTAGCTACCTAGGTAGAATGTCTAATTGGAAAAACTATTTTTGCATCTAATAATTTATTGATCTCTTTATAAATCAATGGTTTCAAAATATGATTAACCAGTCTTTGCTTCTACCTAAAGGGTTTACAGGCTTTTGTCAAGGGAATGGTATGGGTGATAAGTCGAGGATCAAATATCTTCAATTCTTCATAAAACCATGCAATAACATCCTTATATCTGGTCAGTAGGTCTATAAAATTCTAGACTCTATGTTTGTGCATGTTGTGCCAAGGTTTACTAGCTAAGATTGACCATGGGTTCCTATGTCAACTACATTTTAATCCTTTCCATTTACTTTGGGAACTTTAGTAGCTTCAACTAGTTTATCTTTATCAAATAGTCTTTCCAAGGCAATCGTCCCTTTGGGGATCTTGTTGTCATTTAGTTGTATTATCTTTTCATCAATTCTATCATCATTAAGAGAGTTCTTATTGACCTCATCAATAATATGAGACTCATACACTCATGAGTTATTCATGAATTCAATGATATGTTGGTCATAACTAAATACTTATAGATGATTTAAATTATCAAGTATAGGACATGAGATCAATTCAATGTTAAGCATTTGGGAATCTTGATTTGACATTAAGTTAGCTGTAGTTGAATCTAGTTCATCAACAAACTAGTTTCTTTCTCTAATGATTGAAACAATATTGCAAGCACAAAAATAATCAATCAATTCCCATACCCTAAATTTGTATTTATTAGATAAGATAATTTGCATTGATACTTGCTTCTACCCTAATTGAATACTACTTTAGGATCACCATATACTAGTATTCCTTTAACCTTGTGTTTAATAGTAAATTATAATCCTAAGATAAATGCTTCATACTACACCAAATTATTGATGCAAGGAAACTAAAGTTTGTAAGAGGTGGTATATTCTTTCAAAATGGGATTGATTAAAACTATTCCTACTCTAGACCCAAATTTACATCTAGCACCATCAAGATATAATAAAAGTCTTTAGAATTACATACCTAAGGAGTGTCAAGGGTGTAAACCCCTAAATTATAATTAACCACACTGACCCTTTCATTGGTTGCATTATATTTAGTGATCATATGCTTCATCTTTGGTTCTATTTCAATTTGAATTTGATTAGGAACTCCCCTCCATGGTAGCCACATATGAGAGCAATCAGTTGACATGTATCCATTTAAAGCTTTGGTCTAATCTCTGCTAAGTAACATCCCATAAACATCTAGAATGTCAACAACTTAAATATCAATTAATTTTTTCACTCTTGGTTCTAAAACAAGTTGTATATGCACATTTAATAATTTATCAATCACTTCAACTCTAGATTTGTCTAATTGAGTCAATACTCTATCAGACTTAATAGGAGATAAACCAAGATTTTCACAAATGCCTACTAGCATAATATTTATTAAGGCACCTAAATATAATAGATGGTTATGCAAGTTCTTACCAAATATTCTAATTTTTAGTAAAAAAATGTGAAACCTCTGTTTTATTCTTATACATCACTACATTTTTATTTGTAGGTTTCTTTGATTTACTATTTTTTCGTTAAATATTCTAGCAACAAGTCTCTCTATTCAGTTATCTAAGTTAATTCATGTAATGTGAGATTAGCTTTAATTTTCTTCATATCTTCTACTATATTATATCCAATCTTGGTAGAAGAGCTAAATAAATCGGCATTATTTCTAGGGTTACTTCACTTTAGAGGTTTTGGATTGTTATCTACTATGGGATCAAGAGTATCAATGTTGTTGGGTGGAGTAGAACTTGTCATTGGTTGATTTTGTTATTTGTTCCTCAATGGATAAGTCTTCTTCAAATACTATTGAAAATATTGAATCTCCTCTGGGGTATCTTCAGGTTCATTCTCATCTTGAAATAAAAAATCAAAGGTTTCCACATAAGAATTGTTTTGGAAGATTTAGATGTCTCTGAAGATCTATATTTCCTTGCCGAATAATCTTTATTAAGCACAACCTCAAATGTATCCAATTCATCTTAGAATACTTGAAAATCATTAAAAAATTCTATACAGTGTAACTCACCATGTTTTACAGTGTTATGAACCCTACGATAATTAGTTAAATCTACATAAAAAAATGTTTATTTTAAGAATGTTCTTAGTTGTAGATGACTCATTATTATTATTGTTGTTTCTATTGTGAAACCTATTTGTAAGTTTATTAAACTTCTGATAAGAATAGTTTATATTGGAATTCTCCCCAATGTTACCTACCTATTTTTGTAACTAAAGAATTAGTTCTTAGTTTTTGAACCATTTTCAATATGAATTCATTTTCTATGTTAGGTGCCTCCGAATTGTGGACTTGAGTACCACTACTAGGTATTGGCACCATATCTCCTTTAGTTTTTGAATGAGATCCATTTTTAGAGATATTTACCAATCCTAGGTTTTGACCAAGATGGTCATGACTCAAAGGCAACTTGTTTAAAATTAGAGTTTGATTCAAAGCAGACATGTTCTAATAAGCTTTTGGGATTATATTCAACATAGGAAAATTAGGATTGATGTTAGGAATATCATAAGCTAATTGTGCTTGGGGTTACATTTTATCGCTAATTTTCACAACTTTAGCATAAACCAAGGCTAATGTATTTATGGCCCCAACATCTCTTTTAAGAAATATAGATGTCATTGAATCTAAAAAATCTTTATAAATCTATAAAATTAAAGCTTCATCAGGCTTATAGAGAGTTATATTTCTACTAAACATATTTTCAAATCTAGCATTGAAGTATCTAATGGTTTCATTTCAATCGCTCTTCACTGTAGTGAATTGTTGATATAAAAGACATGGATTGATGATTTTTCCAAATTGATCAGTGAAATAATTGTTAAAATCATTCTAGCTAAAGATGTTTCTGTAGGAAGGTTAAGAAACCAATCATATGTTGTATCTCTAAAGGTAAAAAGAAACAACCTGAAAGCAACATCTTCATGAACAATAGTTAACAATATTAAGGTAGCGTTAAAATACTTGATATGTTATTTAGAAATAATAATGCCTCTAGGAATAAATGAAGGCAAATATTTGTTTGGATTTATTGATAAGTCATGTACCTAACTAGGCACATTGATAGAGGATCTAGCTAATCAAGCCATACCTTGATTAAGATTGAATACAATAACAAAAATAGGTGAAGTAGGTTGAGATTTAGAAACTCTATGTTTACATTTATCCGCTCTTGTCTTCCTATGATTTCTAAGGAAAGAAGAGGTAGACTTGTCTCAAACCTTAACCTTGTTCTTATTCATGGTAGTTCTATCTTGTTAGAATCTAATTCTTCTTCAAAATGCAACGTAGAAACTATATCTTTGCAAAGAACAATTCAATTCTTACAAATAATTAGATTTGCATGTTTAGATTTATAAGTTAAAGCAATTTTTGCACAAATTCATACAAATCTTTCAAAGAATGACTATCTTTAACTATATTATCTTAAAGATACATCCAAACTTGTGAACATCAGTGACTTTACATAAAATTACTATCAATAACCTTAAACACATTAGATTCATAAATCTTAAGTAACCTTTGCAACAATTTCACCTAAATCTTCAAAGAATAACTATCTTTAGTTAAATAAGCCTAAAAATTGGTCTAAAACCTTGAATATCAGTGATATTTTCAAATATAAGCTAAAAAAACAAAAAATATGAAAAGGATCAACTAATCTTTGAACACAATTCACTAAAATCAGCTCAAGATACTTCAAATTCACAAATATTTAGCTCAACACCCTCATTCTAGAACAAATTTTGAATGTCTATTGATCCATGTAATTCTATCACATGGTTCCCATTGTGTTAAAAACATTTCTCATTTCAAGATTCAAAGAATCTTTTATAAGAGTTGTTGGTTGTGATCTTCTTGAGATCTATGTTGGAGTAGCGGCCAAGCTATTTGATTGTTTCACAAAATATTTATGCAAGTTGTTATTGGGAACAACCGTGGTCCTAAAGTCTTGTGAAAGATGAATGTTATTTATCTGAATATAATAAATAATGATTAGAATCTAAAGTCTAAAACTCTAATCTAGCATGAATATTTATAATGAAAAAATAAACTACGGTTATTTGATCAAAAAATGAGAAAACATGTAAGGTAGGGTAGAAAGAGAGATATTTTGTCCTTCAATCCAACCATCTTGACAAAGGTTTTATTTCCTTAAAGACATGCATTTTTAAACCAACATATGACATGAAGCTACCAAATATTATAGATCCTATCATATACCAGGTAAATGTCTAAGGATATTTGAAACATGCAAAATAGAAATCAAATTCACTTTAAAGATTTACTTAAATAAAATAATTGCATTTGTACATCTTCAAAAAAAATAATGATATTGAAATGAATCTAACAACATTCAATCAACCTAACTTAAATATCAAATTAATAACTCTGCATTAATATATGCACATTTAGAATTCATAAAATCAATTCAAATCTAAACATCTTAATAAAGATTTGAGGAAGTAGCCATGATAACAAACAAACAAAAAATAAATCAATAAATGAGAAAATCTTTGCAAAATTCTCTTGTTTATATTACTTGGTCCAAAATTTATACAAAAATGTTTCTCTAAAAACTTTATCCCTTTTTACAATGATAATACCCCACTTTTTAGGTTGAAAGAGTAACTTATGGGGTATGTTAGTTAGTCATTATGAAATGAGAATCAGATAAGTATCAAGGATAGGTTTCCTTTTACAAATATTCTAGAACCAATGACAATTTTCAAATATGATTAACCTATAATCCATGTGCATTACACATTGCACATGATTTTACAAAATGGTATATTTTTTTCAAATATTTACATGATTTTTATACAAAAGAATATTCTAAGCTAGCTCCATTGACTTTGAGATGCCCCTATAGATGCAACCTTTTGATTTTGTTCCAAGATCTTCATGGCCTTGTCATATTATTCATCAATCAACCTGATATTTATGATTGGCTCTATGAATATCTCCTCTTCTTGCCTTACTAGATCTTTGAAGACTTCATTAGCTCTGTTAATGGATTCTTTAATGCTCCTAGCATTACTAATATTTTCATTAGCTATCAAAATCAATCTCAAAATATGTTTGTTGTTAGCCCCTATGGTTCCATTGATTTTATTCTTGACCTTTTTTATGAACTCATTAGCTCTATGATGAAACTATTCATCAGTTATTAGGTCTTCTTGAATGGTAATGGTTGGTTCTTTGATCAAGCCTCCTAGTATATGTACCATTCAACCCTCCATTTGTTTTAAGTCATTTGAGAGACCTTCCATGCCTTTTGACCACTTATTAATGTCTCTGATTATCTCCATCAATATTATCATAGCCATTTTAAATGTGATTGGTTGACTAGTTTAAGCTCAGGGATCTAGTTTTCCATTATTATCTTGATCAATGCCTTTATTTTCTTGTCTAAGCTTTACCACTGATTGACTTAGTTCAGAGCCATGACATGTTGCTTATTAAATATGTCCAATTTGGACCTTATTGCCTTCAAAAGATTGAATGTCTCAAATATAGCTTCTTTAAAGTTCTTAATAATGTGCATTGGTGATTAAAAAAAATAGATTGTTCCTCTAGATTTTTCTTCTCTTGTTTTAACTCTTTGATGGTAGCCTATAGCATTTATGATTGATATTGGGATAAATCCATCACATATTATTTAAATATGGTGGCTTCCCCTCGTCTTTGCTCCTTATTTTGAGTTAGGTGAACCAAAGGGTCAAAATTTTGATGTACAACCTCCTAACCTTCTTCCATGACAACTATCTCAGTCATTCTTTATATACCAATAGTAGTTGGGTCATATCTGAATCCTACTGAAGACATGGACCATATGCTTGATTGGGACCTATTTTTTAAATTAGTCTACTGATGGATTTGGAGTAGCAAGCCTCCTTTTTTCTTCATCTTACAATTCTGGGATCCAAGGCTTCAACTCTTGTTGCAAGGGGATGCATGTAGTCTTTACAAGATCCCATGGGTGATATGTAATAAGAAGCTTCTCCATCCTTGGTTCATATATGAACCATTAAGGTATAGCTAGCCCATAGATTGGATTATCCTCACTACATAGGTTGATATATTTTAAATGGGGGGGTAGTGGCCATTTTTGTTTTTGTTGGCCTTGAGATAATTGTAGTCTCAGCTTTTATCTTGGGAGGATAAATGAACATTAAGTCTGATGACTTATCTTTACCCTTTTCCTAATTAGATTCCTCAACCTTTTTTTCATCTTCATCAGTGTCTGTTTCATATGTCATGGAGAGTATTCTTAATACATCTTCAATAGATTCCTGTGGATACAAAGCTATCATGTGAACCTCCTATTAAGAAAATATTGTTCTATTATTCTAGAGGACTCAAGGAATGAGGAGATTGAATCAAATTCACTTAGTCTCCTTTCTTCAAGTTTATGCTTTATTTTTATATCAATTTGGGGAAGCATAGAAGGACCAACATGATGCAATAAAAATAGGCGAACCTTTCGAGGGCCATAAATTTTGACTTGTAACTCCATTTGATCTCTTTCACATGCCAAAATGATTGTATCAAAAATTTAGATTCTAACCTAATTGGATATATCCACTTATAGTTATTTTGGATATTTTTTGAAGGCCAAACATGATCATCTGAAGATCCAAAATTAATGTTTAATGATTTTTTGGGGTATTTTCTATTTTTAGAAATTGTATATTTTTATAACTAAACATCAACATCAGTTGAATTTCATTCCATAGACTAATTTTATTACTTAGGTTATTTAGGGAAATTTTTAGAGTCATATGTGCTTGAATGTAAAACTTATTGTAAATAGTGACTTCTAAAAATAGACATTTTTTTAAATTTTAGTTTTTTTTCAAATTTTGCGTGTGAACTCTATATTCCCAATTTAGGATTATTTAAGCATGGTTTGGGTTTGTAATTATTTCAAGTCATTCAATACAAATCAAATAAAGTTATTTTTTATAATCTTGGCCTATTGGTAATTTTATTTGACTTGTTAGTTTTTGGGTTCATTATTTGGTATTAAAGCAGCTTCAAATCTTGGAGGAGTAAAGAATGGTGAGAAAATAATGAGGTATTGCATATATGAATTGGATTATACAAGATATGTAGAGGCAAGTTCAACAATTAATAGAGGTTATCACCAATCAGTAGAGAATACAAGGTGGTGATGAGGATGACACAAATCATGATGAATAAATTTAGTAAGAAGAAGAATAGTAAGAGAAACCACCATAAATGGAAGAGAGGATGGTTTTGGATTTAAAAGGAAGAAATGAAGGAATCAACGTTGATTTTACAGATTACGGAGGCAATTTAAAACTAGAGGATTTGATAGATTGGATGAATATCATGGAGAAGTTCTTTGAGTGGAAGACTTTGATATTGTCTGGGAACAAGTTTCCATGTATCTTCCATCTTTAGATTTCTTAATAATATAGATTTAGGCTTTATACTATGTTATTTTAGACTTCTAACAACTTCATAGTAAGTGGCTTCTTTAGTGTCCACAAAGTCAAATGCACTAGGTTCATGCTCATAAGACACAACTAAAATGCCTTTATTCTTAAAGTGTTCCTTTACTCTACCATAGGGATCCCACTATCTATGGTCATCTATTTACAAATTGAAGGAACTCTTATGTTTTGAAGTAGCTTCAATGTGGTCCCATTATCTTAAAATGGGTTTTCCAATTGTCATGGAAAAACCAAGGAGAAGCCCCTCCGTCTTGGTCTTAAAGATCCCATCTCTTCCATTGAACACTTGATATGCAACTTATTGTATTACCAACTTGTTAGGCACATGTATTGGTAGTTTAAGGGGGGAATTTTGATTCCCCTCTATTATAATAATGGTTAAATCAGGATATAACCAAATATCACCCATTGTCTCAATGGAATTCTTGATTGAAGGACTTATCCTCATTATGGGGATACTACTGATGGCTTGTCTCAATGCAGGATATACACAATCATATATTAATTGGATATGGTCCCCATACTTGTAAATATGCAACTTTGAGTGGTATTGGGACATAGTTTGGGTGCCATTTTGGAACCAATCTCTTTGGTTGGGGATCTTAGTGATGGCACACAATGCATCTAACAAATATGACATCATGAATAACTTAGTCCTCTTCTTTGTTTTAATCCCATAGATCTATTTGCTTAGGGAAATACTAATGATTTCACCTAAAAGAGGTACTACCATTTATTATATAATGAAATATACCATAGGCACCCATATTGGTTCCATGTGTTCCTTATGTGTAAATCCATATAACTTGTTCAACATGGTCATAATCGTTGGTGTTATAGATTTTCACCCTCACTAAGAAGGGGATTGTTCATGTCCTATGCTCAAAATCTAGACCAATATAGGACTAACCCTAGGTTGTGGGTCATCTAACATAGAGTTAGACCTTTAGATAATGTCAATTTCTTTATGGATCTATCACCTAAAATAAAGTATGACTAGGAAAAGGGAGAGAGAAATGGATAACAACACATAAACACATGTAAATACGGTGATGAACCAATAATGTTATTGTTCATACACTCTATTAAACTTCTAACAAACACTAATGAGATCAGATCTGCAACTCTAAAGGCTTTTTATGCATAAATATTTCATGAAATGGTTCATCAAATGATCAAAACTTTATGGAAATGATCAAGAGGCTTGATTCAAGGCACTAACTAGTAAATGTATCCACTTGCTATTTTTAATTAAATGACATTTAACACTAAACATGACCTACAAAATAATATAATCAAGTAGCTAGGTGAGATCAGTATTTGATAAAGGAGAAGTTTATACCACATATGTAAATCAATCTAACATGAACACACTATACTAGAATCATAAAATATGAAAAGAGTCATTTATTTGTCTCAAGAGGTTACAAAGATCAAATATGGGTAGAGTCTAGTCATGCCCAAGAGAGGGGTTATCAAGCTATTTTTAAGGCTTATAAGCCTATATTTATGTGTGTGTGTGTGTGTGTGTGTGTGTGTGAGAGAGAGAGAGAGAGAGAGAGAGAGAGAGAGAGAGAGAGAGAGAGAGAGAGAGAGAGAGAGAGAGAGAGAGAGAGAGAGAGAGAGAGAGAGAGAGAGAGAGAGAGAGAGAGAGAGAGAGAGATCTATGCATTGAAAAAATCCCAATCGCTTTTGATGGATTAACACTAATTCGAGGATGAAAACTCATTATCTTAACAAAAAATTACAATTTCAAAGGCTTTGTAAAAGAACTTAATGCTCTATGATCCTTATTCAACTGCTAGGTCATCATCTCAGGACTCTATGCCACCTCTACCTAATCTAATGATGAGGACCAATCATTTATGCCTTTGAACTGATAAGCATTGCTTGGTCTATTTAGAGTGGTTGGATGTATCTATTTGTATCACAATATCTAAGCACAAATCTCCTTATAGATAGAAAACCAATAATATTATTGGTTTTACTATAGCTCAATACCTGGTCTCATTTCAAAAACCAAATCTTGATCTTCAACTAAAAAAGGTCTAAAAGACTAATCTTATCTCCATAGAGCTCAACTAATAATGCTTGGTCCTAAAATATTCACCTTAACTTGACCTAGATCCATCCTTGATCACATTCAAGCTCAATTCCTTTATATTAGCTTTACCTAGGTCCAATAATGCTATGTCAACCTTCATCAAAATGTTGTAGGGATTGATCTTACTCATTGGTCATCAAATGTTGACTCGAACCATTGACTTTTCTAACTCTTATTCACTCTATTGATGTACATGTGCATGGATGCCCATGAGTCATGGATCTTATACCAATTGAACATGCTTATGGCACTTGTCCTTGAATCATTAGCTCCTTGGATTTGTTGACCTCTTTAACTCATGCTCACCATCTAATCTTGATGAGTGATTAAACATGAGCCCTTATACTACCTGGGATCCACTGCTTGACACCCAATGGATCTTTACTATGACTAAAATTGGCATTGATGTGAATGTCATTTGACATCTATGTGGACATATTTGATGTTCTACAGATCATCTAATTTAAGCTCACCTAATTTTTGCCTGATATTTATTTTGACTTCCCATAGACCATCAATGACATCCCACAAATCGTATTTGTGTCACAGACTATCCAATTTAAGAACCGATGAACTTTTTCCTAAGTTTAAACTTGACTTTCACGTGAACACCTTCATCTTTTGGGTCAAATTTCAAGGCTTAGAACTCAATGTAAAAAACTCATGGAGGATCCAAAATTGTAGGAGATGTTCTTGATACTACAAAGATTGAACCCATTTAATCTATTGGTCTTAAGTGCTTTCTAAGTGTACTTATAAAATGTTGAAGTGAGTTGACTTGTATGTTTTATATGACATATGGATGCTTGTCATAGAAAATTGTCTCAAATTGCTTGGGAGGTCAACTTTACACTTTCATATCTTATTTTTCACTTTGTTGGATGACCTAAAATTTAGCATGTATCAATTAGGGACTAAGATGAACAAAACCATATGATGATTTTCTCTTGAGACTACCACGTGTGTGAGATATGGCCTCGTCAATATGCTCACTTGGCTCTATTTAAGCTTCTTCAAAAATGGTTTAGTTTGGAATCTTAGCTGAATTTAATTGAGAGGCCAACTTTGGGTCTTCATATCTTCTACTGCTCTTATACACATGTTTTGAAACTTGATACACATGTTCTTGGAACTAATGTAAATAAACCCATATGACCAATTTTCCCTAACTCTTCAACATGTGGAAATTATAATGTCATCAAAGTCCCTACTCAGAGTTTATACCACTAGACTTAAGTGTCTCAATGAACATAATGAAGAACCAAATGGATCCAATGCATTTATATACTCATTCCAAGTGTTCTTGGCATCCCACGAGGTCTCTGTAACTCTAGTCTTGTCCTTAGAAATTGATGATTTACACTTTAAGTGAACTTAAAGTGTTTTAAAATTTTGCAAGAAATATGATCTTCCTCTTTTCCCATTGGATCCCTCTCTCAATCAGGAACATTGCTCAGTCCTTGAAAGCTCTATATGTAGGCCAAAAATGGCTAACATCTTTAGTGACTTATCTAAGTAGAATACCTGCTATGATCAAATGTAGACCATGTACATGACTCTTTGAATCATAATAGATGATTCTAAAAGAAATATTTATTTACAAAGATAATGGACTCCACCAAAATAGGGAAGGAAACAAAAGTAGGGAAACTATCCTATCAAAAAATATATAAAAATAAAGTACTTATTTGAGAAAAAATATAAAAAAACTAACCTAATTTACCATGATAAAATATGATCCACCTGGATCAAAAGGAAAATTCATGAATTTTCTCATTACAAAATATGGTACAAGTTGTAAAGTAGGGTGTTTATTGAACATGACCTTTGAAGAGACACTCTTTTTTCCAATTATTTCTATTAACATCTCCTAAGATCATCCATCAACAACAAACCAATAACCAACAAAAACAAATTCATCTTGTAGTTTTGGATCCCTCTCATGTTACTTATCAACTAAAACCTTGCCAAGTGACTTCTCATTTATGCCTTGTCCTTGAGTGACCTTATCCTTTTTATCAACTGCTTCCAGTTCATGAAAATATTCAAGGATCTCTAAACAATCAAACCAAGTGATATCATGGTCTTGAATAGGTGATTCTTGATCAAAATTTTGAATATCATGCTTTCCACTTGGCAACATTCCCTGAAAAAGTTCTTCAATCTCTTATAGAGATTACAAATATAGTTTCCAATCATTCTTTTGTTTTTTAAATTGATCAATCTAAATAAGATAAACTTGAAAGGTATATTGATATTTCTCAATTGTAGATATCTCAATCTCATTTGTGGCATCAACTTGTATCAATTCCTCATGGATTTATTCCATATCAAGATTTGCCTTCTCCTACATACCTAAGATAACTTTTTCAATATCAACTAAAACCTAGTTTTCAACTTTTACCTCAAGTGAAGTATCAATGAAGATCTCTTCATCATACACAATTAAGGCATATTCTTCACATTCTCCACTAACTTGACTTGCAACTACAACATTTTCATCTATTTCCCATAGGATAGGCTCCTCTTGAAGAAGGGAGATGGTGGGAAGGTAATGAAATCCATTTGCTTGAGAGGGATTATGAGGCATGGAATGTTGATCATGATCATAATTTGGGATTTTTAGGGCAATAGAGTTTTGGAGAGGAGGGAAAGAGAAAACTTTTACAATGTGTACTATCTACTCTTTCCACTTAGTCATTATGTCACAAATGTCTAAAAAGTTTTTGTCTTCTTGGACAACTTAAAATTGAGGAGAAGTTGTGGAAGAAGGGAAATATAAGAAGGTTTATCCTCTTGAATAAGTTCTTGAATCCAACTAGGAGTCTTCATTGGCACACACTAGGCTTGGTCAAGAATTTCATGAGAATAAGGAGTACAAGAAACTGGTAAGGAATATAAGAGGGTTCTTGAGATAACTAGTTCTACTCACTTTTATACCTCTTCCAATCCTCCATATTCACTAATACATAAATACACAACTCATTCCTCTCGTTTAGATCATTGTATTTATTTAGAATTAACCTATTCACTTCCTCATACTGGGAATCTAAACATATTTTTCTTGCATATGCTAAAAGTTTAAAATTTGTTTCATCCATTCTCTCTTGGAGACAAGGTTGCTCATGTGAAACATCAACATCATACCCATATAGGAAAGGTGAAATCTGGTCTTGAGACTGATATGGCTCATAATGAAGGTAAGAGTCATGCTTTTGATAACAAGAATCATAGGAAACTTGATAAGCCTCATCATAGCTTCGACAAAATTCTTGATAAGGTTGATTAGGCTCATAACAAGGCTCATATGGATCATGATAGGGATGGTATGATACATCATAGGGTTGATAAGGAGGTATATCATAGGGATTTCCCTCATACATAGCCATGAAAATAACATAAGGATAGTGTAATGAAAATGAACTTACTTGGAAACTACATGGACTTTCAGACACAATTACTTGAGCTTGGAATCACCAAATTATTCATGAAGACCACTATTACAACTTCAATTCCACCAAGACTAGCTCCAATGGGTCCCACTGAGCATGCCAAAAATGATGGTGTTCTAGATTAGCACCCTAGCTAAGAAGGGGATTGTTTAGGTCCTCTGCTCAAAATCTAGATCAACATGGGACTGGCCCTAGGTTATGGGTCACCTATCATAGAGTCAGACATCTGAAGAAGGTCAGATTCCTTCTAGATCTATCACCTAAACTAAAATATGACTTATAAAATGGAGAGAGAAATGGGTAATAACACATAAACACATGTAAATAAAATGATGTACCATTAAAGTGATTGTTCATATACTCTATTGAAGTTATAGAAAACACTAATGAGATCGGATATACAACTCTAAATGGCTATTTATGCATTAGTATTTCATGTAAAGGCTCATCAAATGATCAAAACCTAAGGGAAATTATGGAGGGGCCTAATTCAAGGCATTAAATAGTAAATCTATCCACTTGATATATTTAATCAAATGACATTTAACACTAAGGATGACCTGCAAAACAAGACAATCTAGTAGCTAGGTGAGATGAATATTTGACAAGGGAGAAGTCTCTACTATAAATGCAAATCAATCTGACATGAACACAATATACTAGAATCATAAAATCTAAAAAAAGTCTTTTATTTATCTCAAGAGGTTACAAATATTAGATCTAGGTAGAGTCTAGTCTACCCAAGAGAGGGATTATCAAAC
Organism: Torreya grandis; assembly: GCA_037957365.1. Classification (NCBI taxonomy): domain Eukaryota; kingdom Viridiplantae; phylum Streptophyta; class Pinopsida; order Cupressales; family Taxaceae; genus Torreya; species Torreya grandis. The sequence goes on from JARHVA010002481.1 coordinate 1,869,896, forward strand.
TATCTTCAAGGCTTAGAAGCCTGTATTTATAAAAAAGAGAAAGAGAGAGATATTTGTATTATAGAAGGCCCAAACATTTTAGATGGATTGGAACCAATTTGAGGATGATGAATCATTATCTTATTAGGAAAGCATAATTTCAAAGGCTTTGTAAAAGAACTTAATTCTCTATGATCTTTATTCAACTACTAAGATATCATCTCTAGACTCCATACCATATTTACTTGATCTGCTGATGAGGACCAAATTCTTTATGCCTTATAATTGAAGGGGACTACTTGGTTTATTTTGATTATCTGATGTATCTATTCATATCACAATATTTGCATAGATCTCTTTATAGATTGAAAACCAATAATCTTATTGGTTTTCTTGTAGCTTAATACCTGGTGTCATTTTGAAAACCAAATGTTGACCTTCAAATGAAAAAGTTCTAAATGACCAATCTTGTCTTCACAGAGCTCAAATAATGATGCTTGGTCTTAAAATATTCACCCCAACTTAACCTGGATCCATCCCAAATCAAATTCAAGATTGATTCCCTTATATTAACTTTAACTAGGTCTAATAATGCTATGTAAACCTTCATTAAAATGTCCTTGGTTGTCGAATGTTGACTCAAACCCTTGAATTTTCAAACTCTTGTTCATTTTGTTGACCTACCTACACACATATTCCCACAAGTCATCAATATTTTACCAACTAAATGTGCTTGTGCCACTTGTCCTTAACTCATTAGATTCTTAGATTTGATGACCTCTTTGACTCATACTCATCATTCAATATTAATGAGAAATGAAACATGATCCCTTAGATCTACCTGGGACCCACTGCTTGAAACCAATAACAAGTAGGAACATTACTTAGTCCTTTATATCTCTGTATGTAGGTTAAAAATGGTTAATAATAACCATTCCAACTCCTGGTCTAAATTGGCTCATAGGTATTTTCTTGTTTGGGTCTACAATGACCTTATTACTATCTTCTAACCATTTATCTAAGATGTCCATCATAGTATGTTTCTGGGCCCATGTATAAATGGAGGCTAGGTATATTTGGGACCTAGGTAACTTATAATAGGACTCAAAAGCAATGAGAGATATGTATGCTATTTTCCTCAAACTAGGTTCATGAATGAGCATACCCTTATCAATTTTAGCATATTTGAAAATAGGAATTAGGGCATTGATACAATGTAATACCTTACTTTGGTAGTAACATAATGGAATCCTATGAGCTAAATTTCCATGATGTCACCATACAGTCTCTTAACTAGGAACAAATTCTCCACTTCCTTTATCAAAATTCCCTAGTTCTCAATGGTCCAAAACAAGCTTGAGTAATTATTTTCTCCATTATTTAATGAAGAATCCATGAACTTTGTATCTTTAAACAATCTTCCCTCTATATTTGATGATAGGTATAATTTAATTGATTTCTTTGAATTGGATCCATAAGTTTCCATTGTTAGATCTCTAGCTCTCTCTTTTGGCTCAAAATAGTGAATGCAAAAATAATTTATGGATTTTTAGAGGTTTAGCTAAGATTTAATGGAGTCATACAAGTTTGAAGTATGTGCTTTGCTGACCCAAATCATATTTTAATCTCATATTTATACCTTCACATGCTTGGGTTCATAAAATCTTTTGATCTAACATATATGCCTATGTGGCATCTCTTATCCCTGTAACTTATTTAATTTTAAAATGTGAATGTTGTCACTTTGGACACATGTCCTCATCCCATGCCCCCTAGAGATTTAATCAAATTCACTCCATCGATTTCCTTGGGAGTCTTCTGGCCTTAACATTTAACATTGGCCATTGAATTTTGATTTGGGCTTCCTAGATTATGACACTTAGTATTCCCATATTATTTCTATGTACCCTAATGAAAGTCTCCATCTAATTAACACTCTTACACCATGTGTCATCCTAGTGTGCAATTTGGGATAATTGACTTGTTGACTTGATTCACACCATTGATCTGTTAGATGTATGATCAAACATGGGTCATTGATCTCGTATTTGTTCATTTGATCAAATTTGGGACATTGATTTGTCACCAATTCACCATGATTATGAAACATGTCACCATTACATTCAATCTTAATATTTTTTGACATATTGAATTCATGCTCGATGTTAGATATCCACTTGCATGATTCAACACATGTCATAGATATATCTTGACTTATTGACCTCAGTTTTTAACATGGATCATCGATCAATATTTTTACATAAGAATACACACCATTAATCTTTGATATTTGGAAATTTTAATTACTAAATCTTTTGTAAACAATGAGTATAGGGGTGTCATGTGGCATCAGTGGAAGGAGCTAAGACTTAACCAAAAAAATAAACAGTGGGGGAACCCAGAAAGGAGGAGGCCTATACTAAACTACCCAACTCACTGAGCATGTCCACGATGAAATTATAACCCCAAAACATTTAAAATGTGGATTTTATCCACATAAAGCTAATTGGATTTAGATGCTTAGACTTCTTTAATAACAATATCAAATAATTATAGGTTTTTAGACATTGTCCTTGTCTATAGAAAATGTTGATTAATTTTATCATGATACTTTTTTGCAACACCAAAAGTTAAAAAAATAGAAATAATAATTATTTTTTTGATGTAAATGATGTAAACATGATTGACATTAAAATGACCAAAGTGATTTAAAACAAAATTATACCTTATAGTAATCTCAACACATAGATAAGGACATACTAGATTTAATTTAATCACATGCAACATTGAGATCATAAAAATAAGTTTCCATTAACTATTTTGAACTTATTCTTACTATAAACACAATCATACCACTTACAATTCGAGATTTCAGTCCCAAAGCTAAATAACAACTTTCAAAAATTAGCATATTTGATGAAGCTTTATTGGGTCCTTCCTTCTATTGGAATCATAATCACTTGGGGGGGGGAGGGATGTGGGGGGGGGGGTGAGTAAGTTTACCAAAAAATTTATTTCAATAATATCTAATCAATCATGAACTATGAAAGAAACATTGAGATCTAGCAATGTATAAACACTATTCACATGAGCATAACACAAGAAAACACACATATCAGTTGGAAACCCTCAAGTGGAAGAAAACCCACTATGACCTATGATAATGGAATACCATAATATAAAACAAAATATCATATTTTGTTGATCATCAACTCAACTTGGAGCACCAACCCCAATGAAGTCAAGCACCCACTTGACTAGGCTTTAGAAAGCACCTACTTGCAAGGAAGCACCAACTCCTTAATTGACTCAACACCAACTCATCCACCTCATGAATTTTTATCACCAAACCTATGATATATTTTTATGGTCTCATTTCAATAACTCCTTCTCTATGAATCAATATTTTATTCACTTCAATTGAATTAATCAAATAGGCCTAAACTACCTTGTTTATATACAAGTCTCATGGTTACACACCACTTGGTTAGCCACACATATTCAACCTCTTAGGTCATACATATAATAGGACTTATAAAATATTATTAACATGATTCAATTTAAATTTGGAACCCTTTTGGTCTATAACAACTCAATTAGGCCTCATTTCTCTTTTAGGTCTCATGGAGGCCTAATTGCATTAGGTCTATCCTCTTAGCATCAAAACATGATCATCTTGGGATAAAATGGCCTTATTAAACTATCAAAAACCATTTAATAATTTACACACTAAAATTTAATGAGCTTATCCATTATTGGTTAGACCGGTATCTTTTGTTCATACCATGAAATATCTTTTAGGACAAACTGCCTTATTAGGCTTGTATACCTCAAAAGTATGTCCTAAAAAAATGAAGCTTAAATACCCTTAAGATACTAAAATATGATAAATTAAACATGTAGATTGGTTTTCCATGACATTAGGGTCATAAAAAAATGTTTGGAACACCTTCACTCAGGAGATAAAGACTCAAGAGCATCTTTGCAACTCAATCACTTAGAACTATCAATTTACCTCAAAAACCAGTCATGGTGACTTAGACCTTCAACACCTATGTAGAAAATTTTCATGAATAATAATTCATGTAAATGGTCCTATGAGATATCTAGACCATCCTTAGATATAAATATAATATGGTCTACTGGTAAATATTGGTCATGTAGACCAATTTCTTGACCTTATATCACACAGTGTTATCTAAACTAGATAGGTCATTTTATAAGCAACTTTTTCACTATATTCAATGACCTCCAAAAATTATTCCAAGAATGAAAATTAATTATAAGTAATCAATAAAATCATAATGCACTTTTTTTCATCAATTTGATTTGTTGAGACCCTCCAATCCATCTTCTCATCTCTACTTGGGTTTTGCACTATTTACACCATTAGCTATGTCTATGACTGGCTAACTTGGATGACCAAATTAGAATTTTCTAAGGATATAACCTATCCATAAATCATTTTGGACATGAAAAATGATTTTATAGTGTATTTTCTCATCCATTTTATTTTTTGACCAATAAAACTTTTGAGAGCTATAACTACTTCTTGACAAATAAGCCTGTATCTATGTATTTTCTCTCTCATCTGACTAACCACCACCACTTGGAGGTACCTGGGATATTTTAATACATGATAAAATATATTTTATAGGCACTCAAATCCATTCTAATTTTATTTGAATAAGACATTTGATGTTGGGTCCTCATTTGGGTTTTAAGGAGGTTTAACATAGGTTTTGGTGTTAATGATTGTTCATAAAGGACTGCCCCTTGAATCCAAAACCAATGCATGAAGATATTATCTAGGACCCTTCCCCATATACACTTAATATATCATGTTCCCATGCAAAGTTAAAATGTTCCAACAAATATCTAAAAGTGATTCTTGGGTCTTGAGACCTCATTATGTGAAATTGAGAAGGCCTAAAACACTGATTTATGCAATTTCCTTCAAACCATGACCTAAAAATTTGTGAACATGACTAAATTTTTTATCTCACCTCTTTTCATGCTCAAATATGCATAATTTCCTTGAAATATGATCTTCATACCTCATTAAGATAGGTAGGGTCTAAGAGAGGTCTATGTGTAGGCTTAATCTAAAGGTCCTACCCCTATAAGCTCACCCTAAAACTCTCATGAATTATTCAATGCCTCACATACATGCTCAAATAGTGCCATACAACCTTTACATGCATATGTTCATTCATTTTCATGCATATATCTCTTTATGTCATGACTATGCTTTTGATGCACTTTAACATCAATGATATGTACCTTCATACAAACATAAGACATTAGTTGATTTCAAATTATCTCCTAGTTGCCTTAAAATTATCTTTTTCTCTTTCTCTCATGATAAAACTATCTCAATGCATTTTGTCATATCACATACTACCAACGTGGCTTAGTTACCTTTTAATCAACCTTTACAAGATGCACCTTTGACATCAATGGCAATGCTCAACAATGCCCCCCTTTATCATTTATGGCAACCAATCTCAACACATTCTCTTAGAAGGCAATTTATCCCTCATTCTTATCTTCTCATTTAGAACTTTATCCCCATTTGACATAATTGAATAAGATATGTCTACAACCTCTTAGATCATACCACTTACAACCAAAAAACTCAACACATAGGATAATAAGTTTATGAAGCACCCTACAAACATGCTCCCCCTATCTCCATGTATACCTTTTTGGCACAACTTACCTACTCTTGGAGATAATAAACCACCTGATTCTATCCCCATAAGTACTTGACTTCCTTAATGATTGCTAGGGGTAGGAGCTACATCCAATTCCTATCTTAGACATTTAAAATCTTCCTTTAGAAGTGGCTTGGTCAAAATGTCTACAATCTAATTCTTTGTAGAAACATATTCAAGTTTAACACTTTATATACTTACCTTATGTCTTAGGAAATAATACTTGATGGGAATGTGCTTAGTCCTTGAGTGCATGATAGGGTTATTTGAGATGCTTGTAGCACTTTTATTAACACAATATATAGAGATAGGACTATCATAATCCATCTTGTAGTATTTTAAAGTATGTCTCATACATAGGACCTGAATCCAACATGAAGCTTTTTCAATGTAACCATACTCACAAGTAGATAATACCACATATGGTTGATTCTTGTTTATGCATGGTACTAGGCATTCTCCACAAAGGAAAAGATCCTCTACTAGTGCTCTTTTTATCATCTATAATCCCTACCCAATCTACATTTGCATAGGCTGTCAAGTTAAACTACTTGATTTTAGGATACCACAATCCAAACTCCATACTCCCCTTGAGATACCTAAGTATCCTTTTGAATGATTATAGATGATTTTACTTTGGGTCTTCTTTAAATCTTCCCACAAGGCCTAATGCTTACATGATGTTAGGTTTAGAGGTAGTTGTGTATAGTAAACTTCCAATCATTAACCTATATGATGTCTGATTGACCTCTGGAGATTCATCTTCCTTGCTTAACTTACACCCTACAATCATGGGTGTGATAATTTCTTTAATATCTTCCATATCAAACTTATTCAACATCTATATTATGTACTTAGATTGTGAAATGAATATACCCTTTCTTGATTGAATGATTTGTAATGCAAGAAAGAATGATAGTTCTCCTAGTATGGGCATATTAAACTCCTTCTTCATCACATCTATAAATGCATTGGTCATATTCTCACTATTTGTACCAAATATAATGTCATACATAGACAAATACTATCAATTGATGATAATATTATGTCTTTATGTATATATTACTATATACAACTCCTCTTTTGAATCCTTGGTCCAATATATACCTATCCAATATAGTGTACCAATCTCTAGGAGCTTGTTTTAGACCATAAAGAACATTTTAAAATATACAAACATAGTTTTTGTTACTTGATAATGAGAAACCCTTAGGTTTTTTTTATGTACACCTCCTCTTCTAAGCTCCCATTTACAAAAGTAGATTTGACATCCATGTGGTACACCTTGAACCCTTTAAATCTTACATATGCTAGAAACCATTTGATAGCATCTAATCTTTCTACTGAATCAAAGATCACTTCAAAATATACCCCTTCAACTTGTGCATACCCCTTAGATACCAATCTAGCCTTGTTCCTAGTGACTTTTCTATCTTCATTCAACTTGTTTCTAAACACCCATTTTATGCCAATCACATTCTTGTCTTTAGGCCTAGGAAATAGTTCCCAAGTCTTATTTTTTTCTATTTGGTCTAACTCCTCATTCATAAAACCTATCCAAAACTTATCTATTCTTGATTTTATAAGGTTCTTAGGTTCAATCTTAGATAGTAGAGTGATATTTTATTGATTTAGATTACTTACCAACCTTCTTATTTTTTCATCCTTGCATCCTTGTTACCAATGATTTTTTATTTAGGATGGTCTCTCTCAATCTATCTTGAGGGACCTTTGGAGTCTTGTCTTTCCTCAATTTCTTATTATTCCTCATATATGTATATTGGCTCTTCTTCATTCTTGAAGTCCAATTTTTTTGATATATCCTTTGAATGTGAGTGTGATTTGTTAGATCTTGGCTCATCAATATTCATATCGGTACTTTCCACTATCTTTGGCAACCTCTTATTATAACATCTATACACTAAGATCACTGATGAGTATCCTAAGAATATATGTTCATTAGATTTAGAATCAAACTTACCTAAGTCTATCTCATCTCTTTTGATGAAGCATTTTCTCCCAACCACTCTAAAGTGTTCCACATTAGCTTATCTTCCTTTCCATAGCTCATAAGGGGTCTTATTACCATTAGTCCTTATTTCTAATCTATTCAAAATGTAGATTTTAGTGCTCACTGCCTCTCTCTAGTAGCCATTAGTTAACCTTGACTCATTTAGCATAGTTCTTGACATCTCTTGAATTGTCCTATTATTTCTTTCTACTACCCCATTTTACTAAGGTGTCCTAGCTATTGGGAACTGTCTCCTTATCCCATGGACCTCATATTAATCATCAAAATCATTAGACCAAAACTTTCCTCTTCTATCAGATCTTAGGCACTTGATATTCCCATTATTCTTATTCTCAACAAGATCCTTAAATGTCTTGAACATATCACGAGCTTATGACTTTTCTTTTAAGAATGATACCCAAGTCATTCTTGTGTAGTCATATATAAGTAACATGAAGTAACTATATCCTTGAAAACTCTGGATCCTTGTAGTCCCACATAGATTAATGTGTATAAAATCAAAAGGTCTTGTAGTAGATTACTCCTTGGACTTGAACCTTCTTCTAGTTTGATTACTATGTTGGCATGCCTTACAAAGTGTGTTTGTAGATTTGGTGATTTTAGGAATGTTCTTCATAGACTTCTTAGTGATTATCTTGATTAGATTTTCAATGTTTAGGTATCCAAACCTTTTGTTTCATATACAACATTCATCCATATTTCTTATAAAGCATCTCTCCTTCTTGATCTCATTCCAAACATACAAATTGTTCTCAGTCCTCTTAGCATTAGCAACTAGTCTTCCTGATTTAGCTCTCCTTATATCACGCCCTCTGTCATGAAAGGGTAATGTGTGTACTTGGTTTCAAATTTGACTTACAATAAGCAGGTTATGTTTCAGAGCTTCCACATATAACACATTCTCTTTATTGGTATTCCCATTGTCTAAACTCAATATACCCTTCCCAACTATATTGGTAATTGTGTTATCTCAAAATCTCATTGTTCCGATAATATTAATTTTCAATAAGATGAAATTTATCTTGTATCTTATCATGTGGCTTGAGAAACCACTATTTATATACCATTTCATGCCTTATATTAAATGTCAAATGCAGTTTGAGCTAGCATATACTTTTATTCGTTAGTATTTAGCTCCTCCTTCACCTTATCCACATGGTCTAACTTCTTGATCCACTTCTCAATGATATGACTATATAGCCTTTTTTATTGATTGATCTCACTCATATGCCTTATCTAGTAATCCCTTACAATATATCCTCTTTGATCACAATTATAGAATATAATTTTGCTTCTACTTTATAGATGTGTATTCATCATATTCCTCCATGAGGAATTGATTATAACATGAAGTCTACAGTCCAAAACCCTATGTCCGTATTTATTACATGAGAAATAATAACCATTAAAAGGATTCACATACCTTGTCTATTTGATGTTGAATGATGCACTTCTATGTTTTTTGTTTCTTGAAGGGGTAAATTTATTTTTGACTTATTGATGATCAAATTGAGTCTCACATTATTAGGTATTTACCTTATTAGTACCATCATTTCTTGATGGTCCATTTTTATTTGAGGTCTCACTCTCCTTGTTTTCTTTTTGATCTTCTTTTAACCCAAGATATGTCTTTTCATGTGGAGACCTTTGACTATTCAAAATATCACTAGGTACTTTATTAATCTTCTCAAAATTTTAATGTGTCTTCAACATGATTGTTTCTTGATCTAATTCTATCTTTAAAGACCCCATTTCTATTCCAAACTTGATGAATTTTTCCTCCTTGGTCTTAAGCCTTGCAATGGCAATCTCAATATGAGTTTCCAGATATTTGATGATCTTCTCATGTTCATTAGTTTTTTTTCTTAGTCTCTCTTCAAAGAGATTGATTTATTCCTCATAACTCTTAGCCAATGATCTCAGTTTATATTTTTTCCTTATTTGAAACCTTAAATCCTTTAGAGAACTCACCAATTGAACCTCAAGGTTCACTTCAGCCTCTTCTACATCTGATTCTTCATAATCCATAAGACTTTTCCCTTTTTAAAAACCATCATTGTCTATTTAAATAAACATGAATAAGGTTTCATTTCTATCATGATCATTATTGTCATCATCACTATTAGATGTACTTGTGTCACTTACATCAGATGAGATACTATCTTCTTTGATATATAAGCTTTTCTTGTTCTTGAATGACCCTTTCTTGCATTCATACTTCTAAAAACTCTTTTTATTCTTGTCAAGATTATAGACCTTATTATCATCAATAGGATGTTCATCATGTTAAGTATTATAATTATTATGAGATTTTGATTCAAAATAACAAATATTACCATAGTTAAATCACTTGAATGGTAACTTACCCTTATACTTACTTGATCATTTCCTTAGTTTTCTAACAAACATGGCTTCTATCTTGTCATCATCAATTTCTGTGTCAACATCATCCTTGGCCTTTTTACCTTGTGACTTTTTCTCAAATTTGAATGCAGTTTCCTTCTTGGAAGGTCTTCCATCACTTATTCTCATTTCATAGGAAATCAACATGCCATGAAGCTCATCCATTTATAGCATGTTAAGACATTTGATCTCCTCCATAGTAGACAACTTTGAATCAAACTTAGATGTTAGCGATCTCAATGTATTTTGTGATATTATTGATTCTTCAAACTTCTCTCCTAGACCTCTGATGACATTTACCACTTCATCTACTCTCAATAGATAAGATGCAATGTGTTCATCCTCCTTCATTCTCATACTTTCAAACTATATTTGGTGGGTTTGTAACTTTTCCAACTTGATTGATCTTTTAGGATAAACTGCCTTATTAGGCCTATGTACCTCAAAAGTCTATCTTGAAAAAATGAATATTAAATACCCTTAAGCTAATAAAAGATGAAAAAGGAAACATGTAGATATTTTATCCATGATCTCAGGGTAATCACCAAATTCTTTTATATTTTTTACTTAGGAGATAAAGACTCAAGATCATCTTTGTAACTCACTCACTTAGAACTGCCAATTAACCTCAAAAACCAATCATGGGGACTTAGACCTTCAACACCTATGTAGACACTTATCATGAATTATGATGCATGTAAATGGTTGTATGATATCTAATACCATAATAAAATATAAATATCATATTGTCTAATGTAAAATATTATTCTTGCAGACTAATTTCTTAACCTTATATAACACAGTCTTATCTAAACTAGACAAGTCATTTTGTGAGCAACTTTTTCACCATATTAAATGAACTCCAAAAATTATTAAAAGAATTAAAATTAAAAAATAAAATATTTATTCACCTTTTTTCATCAATCTGATACGATTATACCTTCAAATCCATCTTCTCATCTCTACCTGGGTTTTGCACTATTTGCACCATTAGGTCTATTTGCGATTAGCTAACTTGGATGACCAAATTAGAAAATTTTAAGGAAATAACATATATATAAATAATTATGGACATAAAAAATGGTCTCTATCTTATAATTCCATCCATTTTATTTTCTTAACCAATACAACTTTTGAGAGCTATAATAACTTCTTGACAAATAAGCCTGTATCTATGCATTTTCTCTCTCATCTGACTAACCACCATCACCTAGAGGTACCTAAGAGAATTGAATACATGAAACAAAGTATATTATAGTAATTTAATCCATTTTGAGCTTATTTTGATGTGATTTTTCACATTGGGTCCTTATTAGGGTTTTAAGGGGGTTTAACATAGGTTTGTGTGTTAATAATTATTCACAAAGGACTGTCCCTTAAACCCAAAACCAATACCTAGATATATTATATAGGACCCTTAGCCATATCTCCTTAATATATAAGGTTACCATACATAGGTTACATGTGAAAACAAATGTCTGAAAGTGCTTTGCTTGTCTTGAGACCTCATATTGTAAACTTGAGAAGGCCTAAAACACTGAAACATGCAATTTCCTTCAAACCATGACCTCAAAATTTGTGAATTTGCGTAAAAAAAAACTTATCTCACCTCTATCCATGATCACATATGAATAATTTCCTTGAAATTTAATCTTCATACCTCATTAGGCTAGGTAGGGTCTAAGAGAGGTCTAGGTGTCGGCTTAGTCTAATTGTCCTACCACTATAGGCTCACCTTGAAACTCTCATCAATGATTCAATGCCTCAAATACATGATCAAATAGTGCCATACAACCTTCACATGCCCATGTTCATTCATTTTCATGCATATACCTCTTTATGTCATGACTAGGCTTCCTATGCACTTTGACATCAATGATCTGTACCTTCATGAAAACATAAGACATTAGTTACCTTAAAGTTATCTCTTAGTTGCCTTCAAATTCTCTCTTTCTCTTTCTCTTTCTCTCATGACAACACTCTTTGAATGCATTTTTTCACATCACATACTTCCAATTACGCTTATTTACCTTTGACATTAACCTTTACAAGATGCACCTTTGACATCAATGACAATGTTCAACATATTCAAGTTACCAGTTTCTTAAAACTATAATCCAACTAAATGTAAAATTACTAAAAAATATGAATATATGAATATTAATAAAAATCATTCTAGTTATAGAAGAAAATTTGAATTTGGATATAATAAAATCCTCCCTAGATAGATAGAGACTTCCCAAAACACTAATGCATATTTATAAATCATTGGAAATTTTAATCTCAGACATAACAATGTATTATAATATACATATATTATGTTGGTTTTACTATTATTGAAATATTTATTTCTCATATTAATATTTTCCATACAAAATCAATTATAAACTATAAATATATAATATAAATATTTTTGGTATATTATAATATTATGTATAATATATTATAGAGAATATGCTCTATTAAAAACATATAGTCTTATAATTTATAGGGAGAGGCAAGAAATCAGCATTCAGCCATGTAAATGGATTCATAACATTGTGTGCTTTGTAAATTTCATTTTCATATTGCTAATCTGCTAATACTTGACATTGACCACCATTTTTTTATTCCAAGATCTATATATCTTTTTAGCAGCTAATACCTTGTTATGCATGCACCTCAAATTATACCATTTGGATCATTGATTATTATTAAGTATAATTAATTTGAATTGAACCATTTCAAAGATAAATTGTGATGATAATCTAATTTTTCCTAAAATATATTAAATTTCAAATTTATAATTCAACCATTCCAAATCTAGCTAGTAATGCATTCTATTTTTCTATAAACTCTATTAAATTTCATAATAATGTCTCTATGTGTTTCCCACTGTCCATTGCCTGTGAAAAAATGCATATCTAGTTATCTACATTTTATTATTACTGCTCCATTCAAGTAAATAATAAAGTTTTCCTGTAAACATTGTTGATATTATTACACTACGTTACCACTACCTTATCACCCAAAATTTTATCATTCACCTATTTGAATACATGAGAGTAGCTAGGGTAGGAAATTACTAATAAAAAAAGAGATAGAAGGTCAAATCTCTATTTGAAAGAAAATGTAACATAATGAAACTAATTTTTTACCCTTATTAATAGAGTGCAGCTAGAATATTATGATCCCTTTGGTGAGAAGTCTCCACATTCAAAAAAAACTAAATTAGTGGCTCACTTGGTCCTTAAACAAGATTGTTGATGTTTTCCCGACATGCCCCATTTTCAAGATGAAAATAAGGAACGTCTTTCTTTTGACCTAAACCTTGCTTTGCCTAGTCTAATCTTTTCCTTTGTGAAATTGTAATTGTTTGGTAGATGATAAGTTACATGTGACTAAGCATGTTTATTTATAATGCCTTTCTATTTTCTTGAAGTTCAGTGCAACCTTAGGTCTATAAGCATCAAAATATAATGTTCAACTTTTTTTTTAAGCTTATAAATTCTAATGGTTTATTTTAGTATCTATTCTAGGGCCCTAAATATTATTTAATTTATAGTCAAGTCATTTTTGAATTAAATGTCAATGTCTATGTTTTTGGTATACTTGCCTTTTCCTTTCAATGTTTCTCAACTTTTTACAAAATTAGCTAAGAATTTTTGCCTTCACCTCTTTTGGTGAGTCACATCCTTAGGGGAGTTGCATTGTTTGGTCAGTCACATCTTTTGGCTAGTCACATCATTTAGCCATTCGAATATTTTGTTGAGTCACGTATTTTATGGAGTCACATCTTTTGTAGAGTTGCATATTTTATGGAGTTGCATATTTTGTCTAGTCATATTTTTTGGCTAGTCATATTTTTTGGCTAGTTGCATCTTTTTCAGAGTTGCATCTTCTTCCCAATCACATCTTTTGGCCAATCGTGTCTTTTGTATAGTCACATCTTTTGCATTTTTACATATTTTGGCTAGTCACATCTTTTATAGATTCATGTATTTTAGCCAATTACATCTTTTATGGAGTCATGTATTTTATCAAGTCGCATATTTTGGCTAGTTAGTCTTTTGGCTAGTTCCATCTTTTAGGCAATCATATATTTTGTTAAGTTATGTCTTTTGGAAAGCCATGTATTTTGACAAGCCACATATTTTGTGAAATTTCATCTTTTGTAGAGTCATGTCTTTTACAGAGTCACAACTTTTGTAGAGTCACATCTTTTGCAGATTCATATCTTTTGGCCAGTTGAATATTTTGGCTAGTCACATATTTTATGGAGTTGCATCTTTTGTGGAGTCACATATTTTTCTGAGTTACAACTTTTGGATGGTTTCATCTTTTGTGGAGTCCCATCATTTTCCCAATCATGTCATTTATGGAGTTGAATCTTTTATGGAGTCACATAGTTTAGCTAGTCACATGTTTTGGCTAATCACATCTTTTGGCCAGTCACATCTTTTAAAGAGTCATATCTTTTGTCTAGTTATGTCTTTATGAAGTCATGTCTTTTACAGAGTCACATATTTTGTCCATTCATATCTTTTAGCTAGTCTAATCTTTTGTTGTTAATGAATTCAATTCTCTAGTCAATATTAGTTCTCCACATGGTCAGTTCAAATAATTTTTTGAGCTCATGGGATCTACTAATTCCTGACTATAATCAAATTGAATAACTTTAAATATTCTTCTTGGTAATATCATGCTATCTTATTCGTAATATTAATCATTAATGGTGTTATGAAATCATCATGCAAATGGTAGAGCATGGTTGCTAATTAGGCAATATTTTTGACAAAAAATAGTTCAAGCCATGACTTCATGGTTGGTTGGATGTAATGATAAAAATTAAAAAATTGGTGAAAAACATTGAAACTTGTGTTATGAGACATGCTTTGAATTAACAAATTTTATTTACTTGGACTAAAATGTGTCAGACAACCCTATTGGTGAAGTCATCTCATTGGTAGTTGTAGTCTCACTAAAAACCAAACATTCAAATGCCCTCTTCCTATATTAAGGTATTCATAACAACTTAACAAGTGGGATAGTGATTTATAATTGGCTCACACTTGGGCCATATCACACATGCTATACTGAGGAAGGGGAGTATTTGGAAGAAGGGTGATAACACCTTTCAAATGGAATATAATAATTTATAGTTAGAAGGGGAATAGGCTAGAATGAATTATCATTCCTTAGAGTAGTCTTCAAGGGTGGATTTCTTCTTACATCATTTGTACCCTTAGGAATACAAGACAATAATGGTTATCTATTCTTGGCTAAAGCACCTCTATGTTTAATAGTTTAGTAAGTAGGTGCTAATTTTAAATAATTAGGGACCTCTTTAATTTTATTAAATTCTTTAGGTTTATTTCTTACCCTTTGATCAGTAGGGGTAGTCTCTTGATGAGCAACACCTTGTTGCCTACTTCTCAGACTATATTTTTTTTCTTGGTCAACTACTATATTAATTAAATGTTTCATGTCCTCAACTAAAGGAGTTACCCCATCATACTTTTTAATCATCATGCGTCATAAAAATTCAAAGTCATGATTGGGTAATTCATATGTTTGTGTCATGTTTACAACATAAACAAATTCAGAATTTGGGAAACATACCTTTTTTACTGCAATCCAAAACTGATCAACAGTAGTAACACTCAACAACTAAATCAAGGAAGACACTCTAATTAAAAATATTTGAAAATAAAACATCATAATCTCTTCTTCCTTAGATGCAGACTCAAGTTCCTCTACATCATCATCAATTCATTTAGCAGTATCACAAGGAGGATGGGGAGGAAACATGTATCACACCAACCAATGTTAAGATCATAATCTACAACATTAGCTTTGGCATTCAATGGATCAAGAACCTCCTTTATAACTCATCTATTTTTATTTTTGTCATATTGGGTAGGTCTCTTCCCTTTATCATTATCTCGACTGTGGAAAAAGGGTCTCCCTTGTGCTTGATTCATCTTTTGAGTTCTCTCCTGACTAGAAGATTCATGAGGAATCCCCTTCATAGCCCTGGCCAACTTGTATGGCATTTCCTTGACAACAGTTGCCAAGGTTTTCACAGTCTCCTCGAGGTTAATTGTCTTAGTGGATCGAGCCTTTTTAGTATTGACTAATTTTACATCAGCCCTCTTTTTTAGAGGCTTAACCACATCCTTTATGTTATTTTCAATTTTGATGGCCATGTTGAATGTTAACTTTAGATTTGTGGGAGCCTTCTTCCTCAACTAATATGCAACCTTCTTATTAAATGAATCATAATATTTGATCAAGAAAGCTATGGTACTAGGTATGATATTTTTAGGCAACCTCATCATAGTCTTATTAAACGTTGTATTGAACTATTGCACATAATCATTTGGGTTATTTATGTTTTCAAATTTATCAAGAAGGAACCTAGCATCAACTCTATCACCATATTGAACTTTGAAAACATTCTTCATTTTTCCCATGAATCTATGCATCGATGGGGAAGGGAGTTGAACCACTCATGCATATCTTCTTCCAAAGTGTGCACAAAAAGCATAATGCAAACATCCTCATGCTCAACCTCATAATATTCAATTATAATATGTAAAACCCTCAAATATTGATCACCAATCACTACATTACTCCCTTGAAACTTCGAAGGGCAAGTCATTACTTAATTTAGAACTTCATTGGGGTAAACCTCCATTTCATCAAAATTAATAGGTATAAATCTAGGAATCATGAATGTAGGATTCTCATTCTCATCTTGATCTCTATGCCTCATGACTGGTTGAATGGTGGGTTCAAGATCAAATTGTAAAGGGATGTGAGGGGGTGAGTGAGGTGGACATGGGAAATAAAACCTAGGAGGAGATTCAACTAGTTGAGAAGGTGTTGGGTAGCAAATAGGGATATAAGGCTCTGAGTGATCAGGTGAGATATGATAATCTTAAACTAGAGGAAGTTCAACAAAAAAAATTTTAGGTGTAACATAATTTTGATAGTCTAAACACTCCTTTGCAACAAAACTTTATCCTTCAATTGGCCTCTAGATTTGTCTCCTTCTTCTATGATAAACACTTAAAGGCGAGACAAGATGCTTTAATGAGTCATCTTTAAATGAGTATCTCAATCTTTCCAGCTTTGTAAACAAGAGAACACTCAAAACTGAAGATATTCAAAATGGGCACTCATCTTTCAAAAATTCAATACAATGTTGGATTCACCACTAGAAGAAAACTTCTAGATATAATTGATCACAATCAGATGTTGATACAATCTAAAACTATAATTTCTTGAAGTCAGTGATGAGATATAGGAACAAAGATATTGAAAAATTTAGATCCATGTTCAAAAGGGCAAATCACTTTACAACATGAACAAATTAATAACTCTTTTCAAGACCTTAATAGAGGTCAATTGATTAAATCTTCCAAGACATATAACTTTAGACCCTGAGCTAATAACAAATTTTTGCAAGAGTCCCTGGTAACATAAGTGCCAAGGATCTTCTCCCCATCAACAATGTTAGTCCGGTGTTAGTTCCTAGTTGTACACCTCTTGCATTCACCCTTGTACACATGAAAAATAAAGATGATAAACCTAGGTTATATTGTTAGAGTCGGGGATGGGTTTAGCATCTAGATAAACTAAACAAAGTTAATGACTAGAAGATACTGATATAGGGTATGGTTAGTTACCTGCTACTTCTGGCTCTACCTGAACCAAGGTGAGAGGACATATGGGGTGGCTTGAATACATGAAGGGATACTATAGTTAAATCTCCATGGGGATTATTGGCACACAAAAAACACAAATTTGACTAGAGCATAAACAAGTTTGCATAGTCCACTCAGGAAGAGTTATCACATGGACTAGGAAAATACTCTATATTAGACACAAGCTACTAAAGATAGATGGGAGGGTGATTACAACCTTCATTTCTAGATAAATTTTTGACTTAGAGCCAAATGGAATATTATAATGCAAAAATGAGAAATTATAGACACCTTTTAGATATGCAAGATTCATGCATATGCATCTAGGGTATTACACAGTTAATATCCCAAAGTAATGAATCATGCTCAAGATACTTAACAACATGTATTATTTGTAGTGTAGGATAGGTTAAGGTGAATTAGGTAGATATAAAAATGGGTTGTGGTGGCTACTTGCAACACAAGGAATTCCTTATATCCATGCTAGTATTCATTACACTATACAAAATATCAAGTAAACAAGCTAAAGAGAACCATCAGGAATAGTTTTCATTCATTTGTTCCAATCCAATGCAAGTACTCAAATGACCCCTAAATCTTAAAATCATACACTACAAATGAAAACTTAGGCACCTTCTCCTATCAACTCTATAAGTCTAAGATGTCCTTAAAATACTATCAATAAAACACTCCCAAATCACAATATAGAAAGGAATTTACAATCTAGATTCATGCCCATAATGACTACCATTGATAGACATAGAACTAAATACCTAATCAGTAGAGTATGAATAATATATTATTGTACTTCAATGACAAGATACAGTAGAAATCATAGGTGTTTTCATAAATTTGAAAGTAAATCTCACATACATAATGTTTAGAATGCATAAAAATGGTAAAAAGCATTGTAGATTTGCTATTGAAATAAAGGACATATATACATTATGATTTTAGAGTTTGTTAATGGTTGTACAAATGTAACTACCTTAACAAGAGAGACAAAACACACACAATAGCTTTCTAAAAGTTAGACAACATAAACTATAACAAATCAACAACCTAATAACAACCTTATAAAGATGATAGACCCTCTTTAATTATATAAATATCTTACCCATAATATTCTTTTGATATGCTCTAGCTAGAAGATTCCCTTGATCATGCCTAGAAGCTCATGATCTTGCAAGGGAATGATTATGGTAACTACTTGTCCATGTCATGATGAAGTTTGATAAGAAGCCTTTGACCTCCTTGGCTAGAAATCTTGAAGAAATTGGGCTTGAGGGAGAATATTTATTCTTGAGAGAGAAATAAACTTTGTCTTCATATGTAACTGATTTGTCCTATATACAACAAATCATTTGCCCAACTAGAAACTTGTGGATAGTTTCCATCCTCTTTGTGCAAGTCAAATAATGCCCCTTGCTTTGTAATGATGAAATAAGACTACTCCAACTATGATGGAGTCAATGTAGGACCATGGTAATTTGAATATATTTTTAATGGCCCACCTTGGTTTCAAAACCCTTGTAGCAATTTTCTCATCCATGAAGGTCTTTCACATAAGCCAAATATTTGGAAATAACACTTAGCTTATGTTTTACCCTTTTTGCCTTTTGAGTTTCATGCAAAATTTTCCCTTTTTGATTTTTAGAGTTTCCACCAAACTTAATAATATTATATGGCATATTTTACCTAATTTTATCTTATGTGGGATTTTGAGCCATTTTTTTCAATCTTGTATCTTTTTGGCCTAGTAGAATTTTGGACCCTAAGTGCAACTTTGCAATTTGGTGAGATTTCAGAAGTCTATTACACATTTGCATATTGCAAATTTGCAATTTGCATTTTAACTTTGTGTTTTTGCCTAAACATTTTGCAGATTTGCACACTTGTATTGACCTATGGGATTTGGAGTCTGGAATGCATATCATAATTTTTAATTTTAAACATATGTTACATCTCCCACCCAAAGATACACCGGGTCCCACACTTTCCTTATTGCATTGACTGGTGGGTGGCATAAATTTGAGTACAATTTGTAAATTTCACATTTTAAAATGCAAAGTTGCATCTTCCTAATGAATCTCTATAGAATTTGGATCTCTGTGTGCAACCCATATCAGCACCTTGGTATGCATTCCAATAGGATAAGTCCAAAGTTATTGAATGCCACAGTCACTCTCATGTCTCTATCAGTTGTACACTCTTTTTTGTGGCCCAAAAACATTATTTTATCATGGCAAGAAAGATAGTTGTTAAAAATGGTAACAATAGTAGAAACAAGAGTGATATCTATAAGACCATTTACGTAGTTGAAAAGTGCGTAATGATCAATCCATATATCTTGTGACGAGACAACAAAAATAACATTTTCGTCCTGTGTATTCATTTACTGGAGGCTCGTGGATGCTTAGAGGAGAGCATTGGTAGACAAACTTGGCTTATAGCCGTGGATGTTTAATTTGTGAATGATAACATTGGTCATATTTAATAGGTGAATACAAGACCCGTTGCTGATGTGAATATTCGCCCCAATTGTGTCAATTGTCTTGTGGCTTGTGATACACAAGGGCGTCTCAAGCTTTATCTACAAATCCTTCACAAAAACTACCTATAGATGACCATTATGAGTCACTGTGTATTTGAGTGTCCCAGGAAATGAATTTTTGCTCATCATCATCATTTCTGGGGACAGTGTACATCTCTCCTCCTTTACCTCCCATGGCTACACTTCCAAAGCCAACAACATAATCTGCAAGGTTTGTTCTATTTTATACCTAATGTGAGTCTCTTCTCGAGAACCTATTGATGACATTTGAAGAAAACAAAGATGCATGGAAATGGAGATTCGTGAATACTATCATTAGCTAGGTGATGAAGGCAGCCATAAACAATCTCTGTTATATTCAGATAACATTGAGCACTAAAATGACTCTTCTTTTTCACCTTTAGAAGACTTAATCAATCAAATCAATCCTTTTAATGACAACAAATTCCCTAGCTTTACACGTTACACATTTTCATGGGTCAAGCAAATAAACATCATATGGATTACTCTCTTCTTGTATGTTTTCGATTATCATGCTAAGAGCACATGGACCCCTACCCTAGATTGATGCCTTTGAAAACATCATTACAGGCTGCGTTGCATACTTTGGGATTTGGATTGTATTTCACAATTGAAAATTCGTATTTCATTGTTGTTTCTATGCCATAAATTCCCACTGTGGACTTCGGAACTCTACCCACATAGTGTAACTTTGTAAATCAAAGTTGCATTTCCCCTTAAAAGTTTCACCCACTGTTATTTATGCTGGCACGTGGTCAACTCCTTCACTATGGGTTTCAAAGATTTTGTTTATATTTTACAACTTACAATTTTAAAAAATTTCTTTTTGGATGTTGTTATTTCCACTGACTATCTCCGTCATCTTTTCATGACATTTTGCATCGGACTTCGAACGTTGTCCTGCACATTGTAACTTACAACATGCAAAGTTGCACTTCCATTCAAAAATTCTGTCGATGGGTTTCGGAGTTTGAAGAACAATTTGCAAAATTTAAACTTGCTTTTGGTCTTGAAAATTCCATTGCCCCTTTTTGTTAAAATCCGCACTTGCTCGAACTCTTTGACTTAAACTTTGAGTTTTAGATATTGGCTTGCAATCTGCAAAATGCAAAGTTGTATTTTATCTTTGGATCTCTGTCAGGCTCCTTATTCAAACATTTTTCTTACCTTTGCCTCCACATGGATTGCAATTCATTCTAGATGTAAGCTTCTAAAACACTTGCGTTGGTCTATTTCTTAACACTGTGGCATGAGGTTTGAGACCTATATGTGGCCATTAGCTGCTTTCCATGTGGTCAATGAGAATGCCTACATGGACATCCATGCTGACTTTGCTCCTTAAAACATACTGTTTACCCATGCCTCCATGTGGTTGGCATGTATTTCCTTGGCGGAGCTTTGAATGCTAATTGCAATTCGAAAAAATACAAATATGCAAAGTTGCATTTTACTTTAAAAGTTCCACCATGCCTTTCATATAAAGTTGATGCTTATTTAAAATAACGACACATGAGAGTTTGAACCTTTCAAACACCTTTAACAATATCTCTACAGGATGCGAAACTTCAATTATAAATTGTAATTTGCAAGTTTGAACGTTGCCTTTTCGTCGACTATTTCTGCTGACTTCCACATAGGCATTTGGAATTAGTATTTTTTAAATACTTAGTCATTTTTATTCATCCCGACTAGACTATGCCATAGACCTTACAAATCAAAATGTGCTAAAAGACATAAAAATGGTTTAGCGTTAGTTGAGACCAGGGCTTGCAGGGTTTATATAACACAAATGCGAGAGCAGGGTTTTCACAATTTGATTTGGAAAGCATGATTTTTATGACTTGGGTAGGAATTTTGAGAATAGGGGGGAATAATTTAAACTCTCAAGCACTCATATCTTATGGAAAGGGTACAAAATGTTAAACATATTTGGAGAGCAACACGATGGAAATCATATAATACATTTGGGTGTAACTAATGAGCATACAAATTTATGGATTTTGTATCACTTTTGTATAAAGAGTTTAAAAAATAGTCAATGATCTCAATCCGTATCATGATTGATGTGTAACAAAAATGCAATAAAACTTGAAGTGTGTCAAAAAGACAATCATTAACACTATAATTGAACGATGCAATTCTAAACATATTTTCATGTTTTAAAGCATTGCTAATGCTTTCAAGGCATTACTTATTTTGTATCTTATATGTATCAACGTTAATTAAGATTTTAAAATTATCTAAGACAATGTATTTTCAGAGTGTTCTCATATTTTCTTAGCCTCTTTTTTATTTTGTTTCAAAATCATGAAAATCAAGTGATAAAGAAGTAGAATTAAAAATTTGAAATCACAATAATTTTTTTTTTATAGTTTTTCGTAACATAAAAAAAGAATATACATAGCAACATGCAATCTAAGTTATTAATTTATTTATTAAATATAATCTGAAAGCTAGTTATAATTTATTTGTTCACTAAATGTTATATTAAATTATAACTTCAAACAATTTACATTCTACCACTAAAGACTAGGCATATACAAATTCGGTTCTATTTACTACTTCTTAAATATAGTATCCAATCTAGTTTTAGTTTGTTTCTCCTAATCCGACATGTTTGTTTGCTCAAACATAGAAAAATGGACTGTACGAAGTCTTTCATTGTAAAAATCAACCGATGGAAGCATCTGGTATTTTGCACTATGAGCAGTAGGCTTCCATACACCAAAAAAAAGGAAGCAAGCTAAATAAAAAATTCTATTCACATGCTAGAAGTGTTTGTTATTAGGAGAGAGATTTGTCCTAAAACTAGATGTGTTGTTATTCAAATGTATGAAATATTACATAGTATATATCTATTATTTCATTTCAACTGTCCTTCAATATGGAGCAAGAGAGCGATTTGGCCCACTAGAAGGTTAAGTCTATATGACAAAGCAATGCAAGCAAAGAACCAAACTTTATATATTATATCTAAGTTGTTTACTATTAACACTAGTGTATGCCTTTACCACAAATATTTATTGTGCAAAAAACAACATGGCATGCACATTACGCTTACCAAGTTTGAGTTAGAATATAGAATATGGTTTCATTTAATAGAGGCAAGGCTATGAAACTGCTGGATGCATAGGAGGAAGAGGATGAGCATTGAACTCCAAGGTCATAATCTCACAGTCTATGATTACATAGTTGAAGGGGGCTTTTTCATAAAGGTTGATCACGACTAGTAAACACAACGGGTGGTTCAATGATAGATGGTGTCTTTGTTATAAACTTCATAGTGCTTTCTATTATTTTACTTTTCTATTGTTAACTGATAAAAAATTTGAAAGCTAAATTTGAATGCTTTTAATTTAATATTTATTTTAAATTGGATCAATTTAACATTCAAAATTTTGAATAAAACATTTTAAAGCTATTTACCAAAACATTTATTTTTAAATATCAAAAATATTAATTTTTTTTTGCTGAAATTTGAACCCAAAAAAATTATATATCGACATAAACAAGATATTAAAAAAGAGGACCACTAAATAGATGTACACAAATAGTTGAGATATTGGTTTAACTTAATAAAATCATTAACAATGATAAAAATCATAAAATTAACTAAATTATAGTATAATATGATATTATAATTTAAAATACAATATTATATATGCATTGGTGCATTCTACAATAATAATGAAATATAATATTAATATAAATAGATATGATACATAATACAATATACTAAAATAATATAGTAATATTATCATCCAAAATATTATTAGCAACAACAATTTAAGAATAATGAAATTTGAAAATAAAGATAGGAAATGAGCTCTATAAATGGGAATTATAGTGACATGGCTATCAGTAACACATAGTTAAAACTATTTGGCTAACGACATAGTCAACCACTAGCCATTTATTAGTAGTATGGCTAAATTTTGTGGGTAGACAACAAAGGAGTTAATTAAGGCTAACAATAAGAAATCCGATCGATCACATCCCATAACCTTATTGAATATTAGTTTGAGATTCATTGTAAGAATTTGAAAGTAAAAAAGTTATTCCTAGTTTTTAAAAGAAAATGCCATTCATATTAACTATAGTAAACCATCGACATTTTTTTTCCTTTGTTTTAAAATTTGTTGAAAGTGGAGCATGCAACTCATTTTTTATCATAATTGTAAAAACAAACAAAATGGCTTGTCTTAATAGTAAACCCTATGACAAACTTACTGGTGTTTTTGATATTTGTCTAAAAATTTGAATGGATTTAGTGTAGCTAATATGAATTACATATTGATATGTTATTAAAAAAGTTTCAAATCATGGTGAAAGCCCCGACAATTTATTTACAGTTCTTGATCTTCGAAAGAACTCTATATTTTATGAATAAAAACAATTATATTTCATAATTATCATATTTTTATGAATGATTATTTTACACATTTGAAATCTACCATATAAAATATTATATAGGGATTATAATCCATGTCTCACCTCTTCAAAGAGTGCCAACATCTAAAGTAACAACAAACCGAGCAGAAGTAGTGTTGATACCAAAAAAGAAGAGAAGATCCTAGAAATACAAGTCATTAAAAAGACATCAATTTTGAGGATTTTCATTTACAAGCTAGACTAGCCAAGCATTAATGGTCAACACCACCCAAATAATTAATACTCTAGAAAATGGCAACAATTATCTATATCCCTTATATTCTACATTATACCATGACAAAATAGTAATTACCGTGTAGTTACTTTGCAATAATTTTGGCCTACAAATTGATTCTTGGAATTTATTTTTTGAGTGTAAATAATTCATAGGGAATATCTTAGTATAGTAAAACCAGTTTTCAAACTTTTCTTATATTTTAATTCTAACAAGTAATTGGACAATGTAAATATTTTAAATTTGTTTAATTGAAAATGAATTATTTTCCCTAGGAAAATAGTCTTTATTAACTAGTAAAAATCCAAAAAAATCATAATTTTTTAACTTTTAATTTTACAAATTGAAATATAAAATATTTTAACAATCCATTGACTTTAGAAACTGGAAATTTGTGTTGTGCACCCTGTTCAATGCAAAATTAATTGGTTAAATCGATTAGAGTAGTACCTACATAACAAGTATTAATAATAAATTAAACATTTTTTTATATCATTGTAAATGTTTGTAATAGTTAATTAAGCACTATATCATATCAATTTACATGTTTATAATACTTAATTAGAAGTAACGTGCTAATGTATAAATAGTTCATTTTATATTTTTATAATGTATAACTAAGTTTTGGTCTCTAACAATTTATATCTTTATAATGTTTAATTAAAAGAAACATTTTATATATATATATATATATATATATATATATATATATATATATATATATATATATATAAACAAAAATTTTAAATTAAGGAATTTGGAAACAACGAGAGGGAATACTTAATTCAAAAGAAAAAAATTATCTTAGTTGTCTTCCACAGATCCTTGCATATCTTCTTTGGATCTTTACCTTTTACTTCCAATTCAGAATTAGATGATTTTGAGGAGGTTGATGATGTGGCTGCATAGTTTTTTGAGCACGAGGATGTTTCTATTCAAGAGATATTTTATAAATCCATCATCAGTAAAGTGGAGATAACTCCCAAAAGTACTAAAGTTAGTGAGATAGGACTACAGAGGTTTTATGAATTATGTTAGGTTTCATGCAATGTGAAAAGGTAATGATATCACGATATATCCATTTTTATAGAATGCTTGAAATCCATGAGCACCAAAAGTCATTACCTTCAATCACACTTTCCTCATATGGAATTCCAATTGTACCAATGTAGTTCTCCAATCATAAATGGTTTTAGAGTTTAGTTTTGTTGGCTCTTAGTTACTAATTATCAATGAAGTCATTATGTTTTTATTTTATCCAATAATTTCATTGCAAAAAAGACTGAACCATATAGTGGAGAAGTGCATGGCCGTTGCATTCTTCTTTGCCTAAGAAAGCAATGGCATTGAATAAGCTTTCTCTACAACTTGATTTGAATGTAGTTGTTCTATGTATGCCATATGTTTGTATTTCATCAATGATAGTTTTCCAATACAAAGAAATATTAATTCAAGAATTTGATAGATCTGTACTAAACATCATAGTGTGAATGCATATTTGTTTAGAGAACAACAGTTTCAAATGGCCATAAGCTAGGTTCATATCATGGAATAAGATTGAGTACATTATCCAATACAACATAATTTGTTGCAATATATTTTTTTCTTTGCTAAAAACCAAACCAAAATATATTTACAACCATTTGCATAGCCATTGGATGCAAAAGCAATCACCTCAAAGCCCCTTTTCTCCTTGATCTGTAATCTATTTTATAGAAATTATCATTATATGAAAACATGTAATTCTATCATGTATATGATGCAAATCATACATGACATCTGAGTGTAACTTGAACATATGAATTTATGTCTTTTGCATCACTTATGTTCAAAAAGTTTAAGAAATAGTCAATAATCCCAATTTGTATTATGCTTTATGTGTAACATAAATGAAATAAGAATTAAGTGTGTCAAAAAAATCACTAACATTATAATTTCATGATGAAATTCTAAATGTATTTTCATATTTTAAATCATGATCAATGGTTCTAAAGAGTTGATTATTTTACATCTTATATGCATCAACATCAATTAAAAATTTGAAAGTATCCAACATAATGTATTTTCATTATCATTTCATATTTTTTAGTCCAATTTTATTTTATTTAAAAATCATAAAAGTGAGGGCATGAAGAAGTATAATTCAAAATTCCAAATGAAAACAATTTTTTTTTCCAATTTCTTGTAGTACACAAAATGAATATGCATAGAAACATGCAATCTAAGTTATTAGTTTATTTATTAAATGTAGTCTTCAATCTATTGATAGTTTATTTTTTCACTAAATTTTATATGAAACTATACATTTAATCATTATATATTCTACCACTAAAGGCTATGCATATACAAATTCGGTTCTATTTCTTATTTCTTAAATATAGTATCCAATTTAGTTTTAGTTTTTTTTTTCCTAATCCTACACATTTGTTTGCTCAAACATTAAAAAAATGGACCATATGAAGCCTTTCATAATAAAAAGTAACAGATGGAAGTATATGCTATTTCACCCTATGAGCAATATGCTTCCATACACCAAAAAACAAGTAGGGAAAATACAAAATCCTATTTCACATGCTACAAGTGTTTTTTAATTAGGAAAGAGATTTATCCTCAAATTAAATGGGTTGTTAATCAAATTATGAAAAATTGCATGGTATATATTTATTATTCCATTTCAATTGTCCTTCAATATGGAGTAAGAGAGCAATTTGGCCCACTAGAAGGTCAAGTCTCTATGGCAAAGTGATGTAAGAAAAGAACCAAAATTTACATATTATATCTAAGTTGTTTACTATTAGCACTGGTGTGTGCCTTTGACACAAATATTCAGGGTGTAAAAAAAACATCGTAGTCATGTTACGTTCACTAATTTTGAGCTAGAATATAACATATGCTTTCTTTAATATAGGAAAGATAATGAAATAGACAGATGAATAGGAGGAAGAGGATGGGGATTTAACTCTAAGGCCATAATCTCATAGTTTGTGACTACATAGTTGAAGGGGGGATTTCTCATAGAGGTTGCTCACTATTAGGAAACACAACATGAAGTTCAATGACAGATGGTATCTCTATTATAAACTTCATAGTGCTTGACATTGTTTTATTTTGTTATTGTTAACTGATAAATTTTTTGAAGGATAAATTAGTAGTACTTTTAGATTAATATATTTTTAAAAACTGGATCAATTCAACTTTCAATCTTTTGAATAAAAAATTTGAAAGCTATTTACCATAACATTTATTCTTAAATATAAAAAATCATCATTTTTTTATTGCTGAAATTTGAACTAGAAGATATTAAAGAAGAGGACCAATAAATACGTGTACACAAAAATTTGAGATATCAATTTAACTTAAAAAAATAATTAAGGATGAAAATGATATAATAAAATTAATTATATTCTAATATAATATGATATTGTAATCTAAAATTACACACACACACACACACACACACATATATATATATATATATATATATATATATATATATATATATATATATATATATATATATATATATATATATATACACACACACACACACACACACACACACACACACACACACACACACACACACACACAGATATATAACCTCATTCAATATTAGTTTGAGATCTACTGTTACAATTTGAAAGTAAAATAGTTATCCCTAGTTTGTTTAGAGCAAACATCATTCATACTAGCTATAGTAAACCATCGACATTTTTTTTGTCCCTTTAAAAATTTGCTAGAAGTAGAGCATGCAACTCAGTGTTTTTATTGTAACTATAAAAACAAACAAAATGGCTTGTCTGAATATCAAACCCTATGACAAACTTACTAGAATTTTTTATGTTTGTCTACAAATTTGAAGGGATCTATGGTAGCTAATATGAATTACATATTAATATGTTATTTAAAAAGTCTCAAACCATGCTAAAAGCCCCTGAAATTTATTTACAATTATGAATCTTCTAAAGAACTCTGTATTTTATGAATAATATCTATTATATTCAGTAATTATCATATTTTTTATAAACAGTTCCTTTACACATTTCACATTTCAAATCTACCATTAAAAAGTGTTTTTAGGGTTTATAAGCCATGTATTGCCACTTCAAAGAGCACCAACATCTGAAGCAACAACAAGAGAAGTAGAATCAACATCGAGACCAAAAATAAAGGAAGCTCCTTGTAATATAAGTCATTAAATAAGTCATCACTGATTTTGAAGCTTTTCATTTACAAGATGGACTAGCCAAGCATTAATGGTTAACACTACCCAAAAAAATTAACACTCAATAAAATAACAATAGTTATCTATATCCCTTATATTATGTATTCTACAACAACAAAATGGTAATTAATGTGTAACTACTTTGAAATAATTTTGGCCTACAAATTGATTCTTTTTAGTGTAAATAATTCATCAGGAACATCCTAGTAATATAAACTCAGATTTCAAACTTTTCCAAGATTTTAATTCTAGCAAGTGATTGGACAATGTAAATATTTTGAATTTGTTTAATTGAAAATGAACTATTTTCCCCAAGAAAATAGTCTTGTCAAGCAATAAAAAGCCAAATAAATCATAATTTTTGAATTTTACATTTACAAATTAAAATATAAAATCCTTTAGCAATCCATTAACTTTAGAAATTAAAAAAAATATAAAAATTGACAATTTTTTGTTGTGCACATTATCCAATGCAAAATTAATTGACTAAATCAATTACAATAGTACTTACATAAAAAATACTAATAATAAATTAAACATTTTTTCTATCATTTTATATATTTATAATGGTTAAGTAAGCACTATATTATATCAATTTAAATGTTTATGATACTTAATTAGAAGTAGCACAATAATGTATAAACGGTTCATTTTTTATGTTTATAATTTATAACTAATTATTGTTCTCTGTCATTTTAAATCTTTATAATGCCTAATAAGAAGAAACACAATAATGTATATATGACTTAATTAATAATTAATAAATAAATTTAATATATATATGTAGACTAGTTAATATTAATAATAATTCACACACTTCGGGCATCTTGCAACAATGAGAGGGAAGACTAAATTCAAAATTAAAAAATTGTCTTCATTGTCTTTCAACGGTCACTTCCATAGTTTCTTTGGATCTTTGGCTTCTGCTTTCGATTCCAGGTTAGATATTTTAAGGAGGTTGATGATGTGGCTACGTAAGTTTCTGAGCAAGAGGATGCTTCTATTCTACAGCCAGTGAGATAGGGCTGCAGAGACGTTTTCTAAATTGTGTTAGGTTTCAGGCGGCAGGAAAAGGCAGTTATATCATGACAGATTCAAAGGCAAAAGTCATCGCAGGATATCCCGTTTAGTCGATCAATTTTGTTTCCCCCTAGTCGGTAGGTTGTCTAACATCTTGCATTGATCTTCATTGTTTAAGACATTGTTTGGTCATTAGGACCATGGTTTATCGATAGATTCTAGTTATTTTTATGCCAACAGTAGCCCCTTTTTTAATCAAGTTAAAAATATCAATTTTTACTTTTTGGATTAGATTTTACAATATTCTACATATCATAAGAAAATAAGATCATATCAAATTATTTGTCAATTAAGTAAGAATTTTTGTGTGATTTGATAAAAATTATTTAGTAAGTATAATTATGAGAGCATGTGTTATTTTTAATCTCTCTAAACTTCTCTTTTACTCGGTTAATTTAATATCTTTTTATGATTTTTGGACTCGATATCTTAACTATGAAAGCATTTCTTTCAGATGCATTCATTATAATATCTTAGGACATCATGCAACTAGGTGTTCTTCAAAGGATTTTTAGCCTACACCATCATATTCTTAGATGGGTTGGAGGAAGACGAATGAATCCCCTGATCAATATTTCCTTTGACATAAAAATGGAAAATTATTCCATCTTTCAAAGTTAGCCCCTCATTAATTTGTTGGAATATTATAATTCCTCCACTAAGTGACACATCCCACAAGTCCACCACCAATCCCACTTATCACTGAAAGTGCAATTACAATTGCTCCACCATCACCGAAAGCAATCTACACTCTCCCCATGTGAATTGATAGTAGATTCTTCATTTCTACCACTACGTGTTTGAAGTCCTCTACTTATAGAGGCACTTGTACTTGTTCTGTAGTAGTGCCTCCCAATAACTAATGGTAAGTAAGCAGATGCTTGCAGAGATAGTTGTAATGCTCATGGAGCAAATTGTGATAAGGCCTTATGGTGCCTCCCAGCTGGAGTTGGTAAGAAAGTAATAACTTGTAGAGTGGAAACATGTTGTACCACATTTGTATCTAGCCTTTCGATAGGCTATTATGTTGTAAGGCCTGAGGAGCCTCCTAGCTAAAGCTGGTAAGTATTTTTTTTGGTAATGCCTAAAATGGCCTCCAAGTAGTAGTTGGTTAGAAGGGAAAGACAAGTAGTAATTTGTATAACAAAGCTAAAGCTTTGGGGTTGAATTTAGTAGCACATGTGAGGTTGTGTATTTTGCATGTGAGGCAGTGTATTCCAAATATGAGGTGGTGTATTTTGTATGCGAGGCAGTGTATTCCACATAAGAAATTTAAGGTGATGTACTTATAGGAAGTGTATTTCATAGAAAGAGTATGATGTGTATAACTCTCAATTCATTAATGTTTTAGTTCCTACAAGTGGTATCAGAGCCATTGGTGTAGATCCTAGAGAGATGTAGTAGCAATAGTAATAGTATCATCGAATAAGACCTTGGAAGTTTATGGGAAGCTATTTAAAGAAGAGTGAAACACTATCAACAAGAGCAGTTAGCAGTTTGTGAGAAGAGACAAGTGTAAATTCTTGTAGATCTAGGTAGATCATTGAGTTAAAAAAGTGGAAAATACCAGCCGACAAGGATAGAGCTTCTAGCCAATGTGTGAAAGAGCATTTGAGGTTTTTGTAGAAGCATTGATAATCCAAGCAGAATAGGAGTAAATCTAAGTAGTTATCTTTGTTGAATGTTGTAGCATTTTATCTGTCTTGGAGGTGAAATATAAGAGCAACATCAAAGTGTCTGAATATTTGACAGTGCCCTTGTGTAAGTAGTGATTCTTGCTGACCATTACATTATCAAGCCTTCCAAATCCAATGTTGTCACCTTTATTCCAAGTAATAGTTTGTGATGAGCTAAAGCAGTAGTAATTTTTAAGCTATTGAAAGAGGAGATGGAGTATCCAACTAAGTGTTGGAATAAAGATGAGATTTTAGATTAGAAAAGATCGTGGGATGGTTCTCTTTGTATTCAGAACAAGACTCTACAAGAAAATGTAGCACTTAAACTAGTCACTGCCAAATGTATCAGTTGTGGTGAAGTTGGAATACAAGTTGTATAAAAGGAGTTTGTAGTCATTTTGTGAATACCATAGCATTATACAAAGTGTCCTAGCTATGGATATTATTTTATGATGGTTGATATGGTGAAAGGATGATGGGAACTAGTGTAGAGAGCATGATTTGGACATGGGTAACATCCCAAAGAAAATAAGCAAGCTAGACTGCACTAACAAAAGATGT